>HG993124.1:65659766-65761290 GCA_905231855.2 Eristalis tenax | reverse complement strand
TAGATTGTGGATGGTAGATGGTGGAAGGTAGATGGTGGATGGTGGATGGTGGATGGTGGATGGTGGATGGTGGATGGTGGATGGTGGATGGTTTATGGTGGATGGTGGATGGTGGATGGTGGATGGTGGATGGTGGATGGTGGATGGTGGATGGTGGATGGTGGATGGTGGATGGTGGATGGTGGATGGTGGATGGTGGATGGTGGATGGTGGATGGTGGATGGTGGATGGTGGATGGTGGATGGTGGATGGTGGATGGTGGATGGTGGATGGTGGATGGTGGATGGTGGATGGTGGATGGTGGATGGTGGATGGTGGATGGTGGATGGTGGATGGTGGATGGTGGATGGTGGATGGTGGATGGTGGATGGAGGATGGTGGATGGTGGATGGTGGATGGTGGATGGTGGATGGTGGATGGTGGATGGTGGATGGTGGATGGTGGATGGTGGATGGTGGATGGTGGATGGTGGATGGTGGATGGTGGATGGTGGATGGTGGATGGTGGATGGTGGATGGTGGATGGTGGATGGTGGATGGTGGATGGTGGATGGTGGATGGTGGATGGTGGATGGTGGATGGTGGATGGTGGATGTTGGATGGTGGATGTTGGATGGTGGATGATGGATGGTGGATGGTGGATGGTGGATGGTGGATGGTGGATGGTGGATGGTGGATGGTGGATGGTGGATGGTGGATGGTGGATGGTGGATGGTGGATGGTGGATGGTGGATGGTGGATGGTAGATGGTGGATGATGGAAGGTGGATGATGGATGGTGGATGGTGGATGGTGGATGGTGGATGGTGGATGATGGATGGTAGATGGTGGAAGGTGGAATGTAGATGGTAGATGGTGGAAGGTAGATGGTAGATGGTGGGTGGTGGATGGTGGATGGTGGATGGTGGATGGTGGATGGTGGATGGTGGATGGTGGATGGTGGATGGTGGATGGTGGATGGTGGATGGTGGATGGTGGATGGTGGAAGGTAGATGGTAGATGGTGGATGGTGGATGATGGATGGTGGATGGTGGATGGTGGATGGTGGATTGTGGATGGTGGATGGTGGATGGTGGATGGTGGATGGTGGATGGTGGATGGTGGATGGTGGATGGTGGATGGTGGATGGTGGATGGTGGATGGTGGATGGTGGATGGTGGATGGTGGATGGTGGATGGTGGATGGTGGATGGTGGATGGTGGATGGTGGATGGTGGATGGTGGATGGTGGATGGTGGATGGTGGATGGTGGATGGTGGATGTTAGATGGTGGATGATGGAAGGTGGATGGTGGATGATGGATGATGGATGGTAGATGGTAGATGGTGGATGGTAGATGGTGGATGATGGATGATGGATGGTAGATGGTAGATGGTAGATGCTGGACGGTGGATGGTGGATGGGGGATGGTAGATGGTAGTTGGTGGATGAGGGATGGTGGATGGTGGATGGTAGATGGTAGATGGTGGTTGGTTTAATGGTGGATGATGGATGGTAGATGGTGGAAGGTGGATGGTGGATGGTGAATGGTGGATGCTGGATGGTAGATTGTGGATGGTAGATTGTGGATTGTAGATGGTGGAAGGTAGATGGAAGATGGTGGGTGGGGGATGGTGGATTGGATTGTGGATGGTGGATGGCGGGTGGTAGATGGTAGATGATGGATGGTAGATGGTGGATGATGGATGGTGGACGATGTGTGGTAGATAGTAGATGATGGATGGTAGATGGTGGATGATGGATGGTGGATGGTAGATGGTGGATGATGGATGATGGATGGTAGATGGTAGATGGTGGATGAGGGATGGTGGATGGTGGATGGTAGATGGTAGATGGTGGATGGTTTAATGGTGGATGATGGATGGTAGATGGTGGAAGGTGGATGGTGGATGGTGAATGGTGGATGCTGGATGGTAGATTGTGGATGGTAGATTGTGGATTGTAGATGGTGGAAGGTAGATGGTAGATGGTGGATGATGGATGGTGGATGGTGGATGGTGGATGGTGGATGGTGGATGGTGGATGGTGGATGGTGGATGGTGGATGGTGGATGGTGGATGATGGATGGTAGATGGTGGAAGGTGGAATGTAGATGGTAGAGGGTGGAAGGTAGATGGTAGATGGTGGATAGTGGATGGTGGATGGTGGATGGTGGATGGTGGATGGTGGATGGTGGATGGTGGATGGTGGATGGTGGATGGTGGATGGTGGATGGTGGATGGTGGATGGTGGAAGGTAGATGGTAGAGGGCGGACGGTGGATGGTGGATGGTGGATGGTGGATGGTGGATGGTGGATGGTGGATTGTGGATGGTGGATGGTGGATGGTGGATGGTGGATGGTGGATGGTGGATGGTGGATGGTGGATGGTGGATGGTGGATGGTGGATGGTGGATGGTGGATGGTGGATGGTGGATGGTGGATGGTGGATGTTAGATGGTGGATGATGGAAGGTGGATGGTGGATGATGGATGATGGATGGTAGATGGTAGATGGTGGATGGTAGATGGTGGATGATGGATGATGGATGGTAGATGGTAGATGGTGGATGGTAGATGCTGGACGGTGGATGGTGGATGGGGGATGGTAGATGGTAGTTGGTGGATGAGGGATGGTGGATGGTGGATGGTAGATGGTAGATGGTGGTTGGTTTAATGGTGGATGATGGATGGTAGATGGTGGAAGGTGGATGGTGGATGGTGAATGGTGGATGCTGGATGGTAGATTGTGGATGGTAGATTGTGGATTGTAGATGGTGGAAGGTAGATGGTAGATGGTGGGTGGGGGATGGTGGATTGGATGGTGGATGGTGGATGGTGGGTGGTAGATGGTAGATGATGGATGGTAGATGGTGGATGATGGATGGTGGACGATGTGTGGTAGATAGTAGATGATGGATGGTAGATGGTGGATGATGGATGATGGATGGTAGATGGTGGATGATGGATGATGGATGGTAGATGGTGGATGGTAGATGCTGGACGGTGGATGGTGGATGGGGGATGGTAGATGGTAGATGGTGGATGAGGGATGGTGGATGGTGGATGGTAGATGGTAGATGGTGGATGGTTTAATGGTGGATGATGGATGGTAGATGGTGGAAGGTGGATGGTGGATGGTGAATGGTGGATGCTGGATGGTAGATTGTGGATGGTAGATTGTGGATTGTAGATGGTGGAAGGTAGATGGTAGATGGTGGGTGGGGGATGGTGGATTGGATGGTGGATGGTGGATGGTGGGTGGTAGATGGTAGATGGTGGATAGGATGGTGGATGGTGGATGGTGGATGGTGGATGGTGGATGGTGGATGGTAGATGGTGGATTGGATGATGGATGGTGGATGGTAGATGGTGGATGGTTAATTGGATGTTGGATTTTGGATGGTGGATGGTGGATGGTGGATAGTGGATGGTAGATGGTAGATGGTGGATGGTGGATGGTGGACGGTGGATTGTGGATTGGTTGGTGGATGGTGAATGGTGGATGGTGGATGGTAGATGGTAGATGGTAGATGGTAGATGGTGGATGATGGATGGTAGATGGTGGATAGGATGGTGGATGGTAGATGGTAGATGGTAGATGGCAGATGGTGGTTGGTGGATGGTTTTTTTTCTTTTTTTTTTATTCATTTTTATTAAAATAATTCGATAAACTTACTGGCCCAAAGCGGGCACTCTAAGTTAAACTTAAACTTATCCTATGTCTTTCGACTTAAACTAAAAATTCATATGATTAAGACTAATTATCTTAACTGTACATTTAAGTAATAAGAAAAATTTTTTACATAAAAACTTAATGAATGGATGGTGGATGGTGGATGGTGGATGGTGGATGGTGGATGATGGATGGTAGATGGTGGATGATGGATGGTGGATGGTGGATGATGGATGATGGATGGTGATGGTGGATGGTAGATGGTGGATGCTGGATGGTAGATGGTAGATTGTGGATGGTAGATGGTGGAATGTAGATGGTAGATGGTGGAAGGTAGATGGCGGACGGTGGATGGTGGATGGTGGATGGTGGATGGTGGATGGTGGATGGTGGATGGTGGATGGTGGATGGTGGATGGTGGATGGTGGATGGTGGATGGTGGATGGTGGATGGTGGGTGGTAGATGGTAGATGGTGGATAGGATGGTGGATGGTGGATGGTGGATGGTGGATGGTAGATGGTAGATGGTGGATTGGATGATGGATGGTGGATGGTAGATGGTGGATGGTTAATTGGATGTTGGATTTTGGATGGTGGATGGTGGATGGTGGATAGTGGATGGTAGATGGTAGATGGTGGATGGTGGATGGCGGATGGTGGATGGTGGATGGTAGATGGTGGATGGTGGATGGTGGATGGTGGATGATGGATGATGGATGGTGATGGTGGATGGTAGATGGTGGATTGTGGATGGTAGATGGTGGAATGTAGATGGTAGATGGTGGAAGGTAGATGGCGGACGGTGGATGGTGGATGGTAGATGGTGGATGATGGATGGTGGATGGTGGATGATGGATGATGGATGGTGATGGTGGATGGTAGATGGTGGATGCTGGATGGTAGATGGTAGATTGTGGATGGTAGATGGTGGAATGTAGATGGTAGATGGTGGAAGGTAGATGGCGGACGGTGGATGGTGGATGGTGGATGGTGGATGGTGGATGGTGGATGGTGGATGGTGGATGGTGGATGGTGGATGGTGGATGGTGGGTGGTGGATGGTGGATGGTGGATGGTGGATGGTGGATGGTGGATGGTGGATGGTGGATGGTGGATGGTGGATGGTGGATGGTGGATGGTGGATGGTGGATGGTGGATGGTGGATGGTGGATGGTGGATGGTGGATGGTGGATGGTGGATGGTGGATGGTGGATGGTGGATGGTGGATGGTGGATGGTGGATGGTGGATGGTGGATGGTGGATGGTAGATGGTGGATGATGGATGGTGGATGGTGGATGGTGGATGGTGGATGGTGGATGGTGGATGGTGGATGGTGGATGGTGGATGATGGAAGGTGGATGGTGGATGATAGATGATGGATGGTAGATGGTAGATGGTGGATGGTAAATGGTGGATGATGGATGATGGATGGTAGATGGTAGATGGTGGATGGTAGATGCTGGACGGTGGATGGTGGATGGTGGATGATGGATGATGGATGGTGATGGTGGATGGTAGATGGTGGATGCTGGATGGTAGATGGTAGAATGTGGATGGTAGATGGTGGAATGTAGATGGTAGATGGTGGAAGGTAGATGGCGGACGGTGGATGGTGGATGGTGGATGGTGGATGGTGGATGGTGGATGGTGGATGGTGGATGGTGGATGGTGGATGGTGGATGGTGGGTGGTGGATGGTGGATGGTGGATGGTGGATGGTGGATGGTGGATGGTGGATGGTGGATGGTGGATGGTGGATGGTGGATGGTGGATGGTGGATGGTGGATGGTGGATGGTGGATGGTGGATGGTGGATGGTGGATGGTGGATGGTGGATGGTGGATGGTGGATGGTGGATGGTAGATGGTGGATGATGGATGGTGGATGGTGGATGGTGGATGGTGGATGGTGGATGGTGGATGGTGGATGTTAGATGGTGGATGATGGAAGGTGGATGGTGGATGATGGATGATGGATGGTAGATGGTGGATGGTAAATGGTGGATGATGGATGATGGATGGTAGATGGTAGATGGTGGATGGTAGATGCTGGACGGTGGATGGTGGATGGGGGATGGTAGATGGTAGTTGGTGGATGAGGGATGGTGGATGGTGGATGGTAGATGGTAGATGGTGGTTGGTTTAATGGTGGATGATGGATGGTAGATGGTGGAAGGTGGATGGTGGATGGTGAATGGTGGATGCTGGATGGTAGATTGTGGATGGTAGATTGTGGATTGTAGATGGTGGAAGGTAGATGGTAGATGGTGGGTGGGGGATGGTGGATTGGATGGTGGATGGTGGATGGTGGGTGGTAGATGGTAGATGGTGGATGGTGGATGGCGGATGGTGGATGGTGGATGGTAGATGGTGGGTGATGGATGGTGGATGGTGGATGATGGATGATGGATGGTGATGGTGGATGGTAGATGGTGGATGCTGGATGGTAGATGGTAGATTGTGGATGGTAGATGGTGGAATGTAGATGGTAGATGGTGGAAGGTAGATGGCGGACGGTGGATGGTGGATGGTGGATGGTGGATGGTGGATGGTGGATGGTGGATGGTGGATGGTGGATGGTGGATGGTGGATGGTGGATGGTGGATGGTGGGTGGTGGATGGTGGATGGTGGATGGTGGATGGTGGATGGTGGATGGTGGATGGTGGATGGTGGATGGTGGATGGTGGATGGTGGATGGTGGATGGTAGATGGTGGGTGATGGATGGTGGATGGTGGATGATGGATGATGGATGGTGATGGTGGATGGTAGATGGTGGATTGTGGCTGGTAGATGGTGGAATGTAGATGGTAGATGGTGGAAGGTAGATGGCGGACGGTGGATGGTGGATGGTGGATGGTAGATGGTGGATGATGGATGGTGGATGGTGGATGATGGATGATGGATGGTGATGGTGGATGGTAGATGGTGGATGCTGGATGGTAGATGGTAGATTGTGGATGGTAGATGGTGGAATGTAGATGGTAGATGGTGGAAGGTAGATGGCGGACGGTGGATGGTGGATGGTGGATGGTGGATGGTGGATGGTGGATGGTGGATGGTGGATGGTGGATGGTGGATGGTGGATGGTGGATGGTGGATGGTGGGTGGTGGATGGTGGATGGTGGATGGTGGATGGTGGATGGTGGATGGTGGATGGTGGATGGTGGATGGTGGATGGTGGATGGTGGATGGTGGATGGTGGATGGTGGATGGTGGATGGTGGATGGTGGATGGTGGATGGTGGATGGTGGATGGTGGATGGTAGATGGTGGATGATGGATGGTGGATGGTGGATGGTGGATGGTGGATGGTGGATGGTGGATGGTGGATGTTAGATGGTGGATGATGGAAGGTGGATGGTGGATGATGGATGATGGATGGTAGATGGTAGATGGTGGATGGTCTATGGTGGATGATGGATGGTAGATGGTAGATGGTGGATGGTAGATGCTGGACGGTGGATGGTGGATGGTGGATGATGGATGATGGATGGTGATGGTGGATGGTAGATGGTGGATGCTGGATGGTAGATGGTAGATTGTGGATGGTAGATGGTGGAATGTAGATGGTAGATGGTGGAAGGTAGATGGCGGACGGTGGATGGTGGATGGTGGATGGTGGATGGTGGATGGTGGATGGTGGATGGTGGATGGTGGATGGTGGATGGTGGATGGTGGATGGTAGATGGTGGATGATGGATGGTGGATGGTGGATGATGGATGATGGATGGTGATGGTGTATGGTAGATGGTGGATGCTGGATGGTAGATGGTAGATTGTGGATGGTAGATGGTGGAATGTAGATGGTAGATGGTGGAAGGTAGATGGCGGACGGTGGATGGTGGATGGTGGATGGTGGATGGTGGATGGTGGATGGTGGATGGTGGATGGTGGATGGTGGATGGTGGATGGTGGATGGTGGATGGTGGATGGTGGATGGTGGATGGTGGGTGGTGGATGGTGGATGGTGGATGGTGGATGGTGGATGGTGGATGGTGGATGGTGGATGGTGGATGGTGGATGGTGGATGGTGGATGGTGGATGGTGGATGGTGGATGGTGGATGGTGGATGGTGGATGGTGGATGGTGGATGGTGGATGGTAGATGGTGGATGATGGATGGTGGATGATGGATGGTGGATGGTGGATGGTGGATGGTGGATGGTGGATGGTGGATGATGAATGGTAGATGGTGGAAGGTGGATGGTGGATGGTGAATGGTGGATGGTAGATTGTGGCTGGTACCTTCCACCATGGTAGATGATGGATGGTGGATGATGGATGGTGGATGGTGGATGGTGGATGGTGGATGGTGGATGGTGGATGGTGGATGGTAGATGGTGGATGATGGATGGTGGATGGTGGATGATGGATGATGGATGGTGATGGTGGATGGTAGATGGTGGATGCTGGATGGTAGATGGTAGATTGTGGATGGTAGATTGTGGAATGTAGATGGTAGATGGTGGAAGGTAGATGGCGGACGGTGGATGGTGGATGGTGGATGGTGGATGGTGGATGGTGGATGGTGGATGGTGGATGGTGGGTGGTAGATGGTAGATGGTGGATAGGATGGTGGATGGTGGATGGTGGATGGTGGATGGTAGATGGTAGATGGTGGATTGGATGATGGATGGTGGATGGTAGATGGTGGATGGTTAATTGGATGTTGGATTTTGGATGGTGGATGGTGGATGGTGGATAGTGGATGGTAGATGGTAGATGGTGGATGGTGGATGGTGGATGGTGGACGGTGGATTGTGGACTGGTTGGTGGATGGTGAATGGTGGATGGTGGATGGTAGATGGTAGATGGTAGATGGTAGATGGTAGATGGTGGATGATGGATGGTAGATGGTAGATGGTAGATGGTGGATAGGATGGTGGATGGTAGATGGCAGATGGTGGTTGGTGGATGGTTTTTTTTTCTTTTTTTTTTATTTATTTTTATTAAAATAGTTCGATAAACTTACTGGCCCAAAGCGGGCACTCGAAGTTAAACTTAAACTTATCCTATGTCTTTCGACTTAAACTAAAAATTCATATGATTAAGACTAATTATCTTAACTGTACATTTAAGTAATAAGAAAAATTTATTACATAAAAACTTAATGAATGGATGGTGGATGGTGGATGGTGGATGGTGGATGGTGGATGGTAGATGGTGGATGATGGATGGTGGATGGTGGATGATGGATGATGGATGGTGATGGTGGATGGTAGATGGTGGATGCTGGATGGTAGATGGTAGATTGTGGATGGTAGATGGTGGAATGTAGATGGTAGATGGTGGAAGGTAGATGGGGGACGGTGGATGGTGGATGGTGGATGGTGGATGGTGGATGGTGGATGGTGGATGGTGGATGGTGGATGGTGGATGGTGGATGGTGGATGGTGGATGGTGGATGGTGGATGGTGGATGGTGGATGGTGGATGGTGGATGGTGGATGGTGGATGGTGGATGGTGGATGGTGGATGGTGGATGGTGGATGGTGGATGGTGGATGGTGGATGGTGGATGGTGGATGGTGGATGGTGGATGGTGGATGGTGGATGGTGGATGGTGGATGGTGGATGGTGGATGGTGGATGGTGAATGGTGGATGGTGGATGGTAGATGGTGGATGATGGATGGTGGATGATGGATGGTGGATGGTGGATGGTGGATGGTGGATGGTGGATGGTGGATGATGAATGGTAGATGGTGGAAGGTGGATGGTGGATTCTGAATGGTGGATGGTAGATTGTGGCTGGTACCTTCCACCATGGTAGATGATGGATGGTGGATGGTGGATGGTGGATGGTGGATGGTGGATGGTGGATGGTGGATGGTGGATGGTAGATGGTGGATGATGGATGGTGGATGGTGGATGATGGATGGTAGATGGTAGATGGTGGATGGTAGATGGTGGATGATGGATGATGGATGGTGGATGGTAGATGGTGGATGGTTAATTGGATGTTGGATTTTGGATGGTGGATGGTGGATGGTGGATAGTGGATGGTGGATGGTGGATGGTGGATGGTGGATGGTGGATGGTAGATGGTGGATTGTGGATGGTAGATTGTGGAATGTAGATGGTAGATGGTGGAAGGTAGATGGCGGACGGTGGATGGTGGATGGTGGATGGTGGATGGTGGATGGTGGATGGTGGATGGTGGATGGTATATGGTGGACGATGGATGGTGGATGGTGGATGATGGATGATGGATGGTGATGGTGGATGGTAGATGGTGGATGCTGGATGGTAGATGTTAGATTGTGGATGGTAGATGGTGGAATGTAGATGGTGGATGGTGGAAGGTAGATGGCGGATCGTGGATGGTGGATGGTGGATGGTGGATGGTGGATGGTGGATGGTGGATGGTGGATGGTGGATGGTGGATGGTGGATGGTGGATGGTGGATGGTGGATGGTGGATGGTGGATGGTGGATGGTGGATGGTGGATGGTGGATGGTGGATGGTGGATGCTGGATGGTGGATGGTGGATGGTGGATGGTGGATGGTGGATGGTGGATGGTGGATGGTGGATGGTGGATGGTGGATGGTAGATGGTGGATGATGGAAGGTGGATGATGGATGGTGGATGGTGGATGGTGGATGGTGGATGGTGGATGGTGGATGGTGGATGGTGGACGGTGGATGGTGGATGGTGGATGGTGGATGGTGGATGATGGATGGTAGATGGTGGAAGGTGGAATGTAGATGGTAGATGGTGGAAGGTAGATGGTAGATGGCGGATGGTGGATGGTGGATGGTGGATGGTGGATGGTGGATGGTGGATGGTGGATGGTGGATGGTGGATGGTGGATGGTGGATGGTGGATGGTGGATGGTGGATGGTGGATGGTGGATGGTAGATGGTAGATGGTAGATGGTAGATGGTGGTTGGTGGATGGTTTTTTTTTTCTTTTTTTTTTATTCATTTTTATTAAAATAATTCGATAAACTTACTGGCCCAAAGCGGGCACTGGATGGTAGATGGTGGATGATGGATGGTGGATGGTGGATGATGGATGATGGATGGTGATGGTGGATGGTAGATGGTGGATGCTGGATGGTAGATGGTAGATTGTGGATGGTAGATGGTGGAATGTAGATGGTGGATGGTGGAAGGTAGATGGCGGATCGTGGATGGTGGATGGTGGATGGTGGATGGTGGATGGTGGATGGTGGATGGTGGATGGTGGATGGTGGATGGTGGATGGTGGATGGTGGATGGTGGATGGTGGATGGTGGATGGTGGATGGTGGATGGTGGATGGTGGATGGTGGATGGTGGATGGTGGATGGTGGATGGTGGATGGTGGATGGTGGATGGTGGATGGTGGATGGTGGATGGTGGATGGTGGATGGTGGATGGTGGATGGTGGATGGTGGATGGTGGATGGTGGATGGTGGATGGTGGATGGTGGATGATGGAAGGTGGATGATGGATGGTGGATTTTGGATGGTGGATGGTGGATGGTGGATGGTGGATGGTGGATGGTGGATGGTGGACGGTGGATGGTGGATGGTGGATGGTGGATGGTGGATGGTGGATGGTGGATGGTGGATGGTGGATGATGGATGGTAGATGGTGGAAGGTGGAATGTAGATGGTAGATGGTGGAAGGTAGATGGTAGATGGCGGACGGTGGATGGTGGATGGTGGATGGTGGATGGTGGATGGTGGATGGTGGATGGTGGATGGTGGATGGTGGATGGTGGATGGTGGACGGTGGATGGTGGATGGTGGATGGTGGATGGTGGATGATGGATGGTAGATGGTGGAAGGTGGAATGTAGATGGTAGATGGTGGAAGGTAGATGGTAGATGGCGGACGGTGGATGGTGGATGGTGGATGGTGGATGGTGGATGGTGGATGGTGGATGGTGGATGGTGGATGGTGGATGGTGGATGGTGGATGGTGGATGGTGGATGGTAGATGGTAGATGGTAGATGGCAGACGGTGGTTGGTGGATGGTTTTTTTTTCTTGTTTTTTTATTCATTTTTATTAAAATAATTCGATAAACTTACTGGCCCAAAGCGGGCACTCTAAGTTAAACTTATCCTATGTCTTTCGACTTAAACTAAAAATTCATATGATTAAGACTAATTATCTTAACTGTACATTTAAGTAATAAGAAAAATTTTTTACATAAAAACTTAATGAATGGATGGTGGATGGTGGATGGTGGATGGTGGATGGTGGATGGTGGATGGTGGATGGTGGATGGTGGATGGTGGATGGTGGATGGTGGATGGTGGATGTTGGATGGTGGATGGTGGATGGTGGATGGTGGATGGTGGATGGTGGATGGTGGATGGTAGATGGTGGATGATGGATGGTGGATGGTGGATGATGGATGATGGATGGTGGATGGTGGATGGTGGATGGTGGATGGTGGATGGTGGATGGTGGATGGTGGATGGTGGAAGGTAGATGGTAGATGGTGGATGGTGGATGGTGGATTGTGGATGGTGGATGGTGGATGGTGGATGGTGGATGGTGGATGGTGGATGGTGGATGGTGGATGGTGGATGGTGGATGGTGGATGGTGGATGGTGGATGGTGGATGGTGGATGGTGGATGGTGGATGGTGGATGGTGGATGGTGGATGGTGGATGGTGGATGGTGGATGGTGGATGGTGGATGGTGGATGGTGGATGGTGGATGGTGGATGGTGGATGTTAGATGGTGGATGATGGAAGGTGGATGGTGGATGATGGATGATGGATGGTAGATGGTAGATGGTGGATGGTAGATGGTGGATGATGGATGATGGATGGTAGATGGTAGATGGTGGATGGTAGATGCTGGACGGTGGATGGTGGATGGGGGATGGTAGATGGTAGTTGGTGGATGAGGGATGGTGGATGGTGGATGGTGGATGGTGGATGGTGGATGGTGGATGGTGGATGGTAGATGGTGGAAGGTGGATGGTGGATGGTGAATGGTGGATGGTAGATTGTGGCTGGTACCTTCCACCATGGTAGATGATGGATGGTGGATGGTGGATTGTGGATGGTGGATGGTGGATGGTGGATGGTGGATGGTGGATGGTGGATGGTGGATGGTGGAAGGTAGATGGCGGACGGTGGATGGTGGATGGTGGATGGTGGATGGTGGATGGTGGATGGTGGATGGTGGGTGGTAGATGGTAGATGGTGGATAGGATGGTGGATGGTGGATGGTGGATGGTGGATGGTAGATGGTGGATTGGATGATGGATGGTGGATGGTAGATGGTGGATGGTTAATTGGATGTTGGATTTTGGATGGTGGATGGTGGATGGTGGATAGTGGATGGTAGATGGTAGATGGTGGATGGTGGATGGTGGATGGTGGACGGTGGATTGTGGACTGGTTGGTGGATGGTGGATGGTGGATGGTAGATGGTAGATGGTAGATGGTAGATGGTGGATGATGGATGGTAGATGGTAGATGGTAGATGGTGGATAGGATGGTGGATGGTAGATGGCAGATGGTGGTTGGTGGATGGTTTTTTTTTCTTTTTTTTTTATTCATTTTTATTAAAATAGTTCGATAAACTTACTGGCCCAAAGCGGGCACTCTAAGTTAAACTTAAACTTATCCTATGTCTTTCGACTTAAACTAAAAATTCATATGATTAAGACTAATTATCTTAACTGTACATTTAAGTAATAAGAAAAATTTATTACATAAAAACTTAATGAATGGATGGTGGATGGTGGATGGTGGATGGTGGATGGTGGATGGTAGATGGTGGATGATGGATGGTGGATGGTGGATGATTTATGATGGATGGTGATGGTGGATGGTAGATGGTGGATGCTGGATGGTAGATGGTAGATTGTGGATGGTAGATGGTGGAATGTAGATGATAGATGGTGGAAGGTAGATGGCGGACGGTGGATGGTGGATGGTGGATGGTGGATGGTGGATGGTGGATGGTGGATGGTGGATGGTGGATGGTGGATGGTGGATGGTGGATGGCGGATGGTGGATGGTGGATGGTGGATGGTGGATGGTGGATGGTGGATGGTGGATGGTGGATGGTGGATGGTGGATGGTGGATGGTGGATGGTGGATGGTAGATGGTGGATGATGGATGGTGGATGATGGATGGTGGATGGTGGATGGTGGATGGTGGATGGTGGATGCTGGATGGTAGATGGTAGATTGTGGATGGTAGATGGTGGAATGTAGATGGTGGATGGTGGAAGGTAGATGGCGGATCGTGGATGGTGGATGGTGGATGGTGGATGGTGGATGGTGGATGGTGGATGGTGGATGGTGGATGGTGGATGGTGGATGGTGGATGGTGGATGGTGGATGGTGGATGGTGGATGGTGGATGGTGGATGGTGGATGGTGGATGGTGGATGGTGGATGGTGGATGGTGGATGGTGGATGGTGGATGGTGGATTTTGGATGGTGGATGGTGGATGGTGGATGGTGGATGGTAGATGGTGGATGCTGGATGGTAGATGGTAGATTGTGGATGGTAGATGGTGGAATGTAGATGGTAGATGGTGGAAGGTAGATGGCGGACGGTGGATGGTGGATGGTGGATGGTGGATGGTGGATGGTGGATGGTGGATGGTGGATGGTGGATGGTGGATGGTGGATGGTGGATGGTGGATGGCGGATGGTGGATGGTGGATGGTGGATGGTGGATGGTGGATGGTGGATGGTAGATGGTGGATGCTGGATGGTAGATGGTAGATTGTGGATGGTAGATGGTGGAATGTAGATGGTAGATGGTGGAAGGTAGATGGCGGACGGTGGATGGTGGATGGTGGATGGTGGATGGTGGATGGTGGATGGTGGATGGTGGATGGTGGATGGTGGATGGTGGATGGTGGATGGTGGATGGCGGATGGTGGATGGTGGATGGTGGATGGTGGATGGTGGATGGTGGATGGTGGCTGGTGGATGGTGGATGGTGGATGGTGGATGGTGGATGGTGGATGGTGGATGGTGGATGGTGGATGGTAGATGGTGGATGATGGATGGTGGATGATGGATGGTGGATGGTGGATGGTGGATGGTGGATGGTGGATGCTGGATGGTAGATGGTAGATTGTGGATGGTAGATGGTGGAATGTAGATGGTGGATGGTGGAAGGTAGATGGCGGATCGTGGATGGTGGATGGTGGATGGTGGATGGTGGATGGTGGATGGTGGATGGTGGATGGTGGATGGTGGATGGTGGATGGTGGATGGTGGATGGTGGATGGTGGATGGTGGATGGTGGATGGTGGATGGTGGATGGTGGATGGTGGATGGTGGATGGTGGATGGTGGATGGTGGATTTTGGATGGTGGATGGTGGATGGTAGATGGTGGATGATGGAAGGTGGATGATGGATGGTGGATGGTGGATGGTGGATGGTGGATGGTGGATGGTGGACGGTGGATGGTGGATGGTGGATGGTGGATGGTGGATGATGGATGGTAGATGGTGGAAGGTGGAATGTAGATGGTAGATGGTGGAAGGTAGATGGTAGATGGCGGACGGTGGATGGTGGATGGTGGATGGTGGATGGTGGATGGTGGATGGTGGATGGTGGATGGTGGATGGTGGATGGTGGATGGTGGATGGTAGATGGTAGATGGCAGACGGTGGTTGGTGGATGGTTTTTTTTTCTTTTTTTTTTATTCATTTTTATTAAAATAATTCGATAAACTTACTGGCCCAAAGCGGGCACTGGACGGTAGATGGTGGATGATGGATGGTGGATGGTGGATGATGGATGATGGATGGTGATGGTGGATGGTAGATGGTGGATGCTGGATGGTAGATGGTAGATTGTGGATGGTAGATGGTGGAATGTAGATGGTGGATGGTGGAAGGTAGATGGCGGATCGTGGATGGTGGATGGTGGATGGTGGATGGTGGATGGTGGATGGTGGATGGTGGATGGTGGATGGTGGATGGTGGATGGTGGATGGTGGATGGTGGATGGTGGATGGTGGATGGTGGATGGTGGATGGTGGATGGTGGATGGTGGATGGTGGATGGTGGATGGTGGATGGTGGATGGTGGATGGTGGATGGTGGATGGTGGATGGTGGATGGTGGATGGTGGATGGTGGATGGTGGATGGTGGATGGTAGATGGTGGATGATGGAAGGTGGATGATGGATGGTGGATGGTGGATGGTGGATGGTGGATGGTGGATGGTGGACGGTGGATGGTGGATGGTGGATGGTGGATGGTGGATGATGGATGGTAGATGGTGGAAGGTGGAATGTAGATGGTAGATGGTGGAAGGTAGATGGTAGATGGCGGACGGTGGATGGTGGATGGTGGATGGTGGATGGTGGATGGTGGATGGTGGATGGTGGATGGTGGATGGTGGATGGTGGATGGTGGATGGTGGATGGTGGATGGTAGATGGTAGATGGTAGATGGCAGACGGTGGTTGGTGGATGGTTTTTTTTTTCTTTTTTTTTTATTCATTTTTATTAAAATAATTCGATAAACTTACTGGCCCAAAGCGGGCACTGGATGGTAGATGGTGGATGATGGATGGTGGATGGTGGATGATGGATGATGGATGGTGATGGTGGATGGTAGATGGTGGATGCTGGATGGTAGATGGTAGATTGTGGATGGTAGATGGTGGAATGTAGATGGTGGATGGTGGAAGGTAGATGGTAGATGGTGGATGGTGGATGGTGGATGGTGGATGGTGGATGGTGGATGGTGGATGGTGGATGGTGAATGGTGGATGGTGGATGGTGGATGGTGGATGGTGGATGGTGGATGGTGGATGGTGGATGGTGGATGGTGGATGGTGGATGGTGGATGGTGGATGGTGGATGGTGGATGGTGGATGGTGGATGGTGGATGGTGGATGGTGGATGGTGGATGGTGGATGGTGGATGGTGGATGGTGGATGGTGGATGGTAGATGGTGGATGATGGAAGGTGGATGATGGATGGTGGATGGTGGATGGTGGATGGTGGATGGTGGATGGTGGATGGTGGACGGTGGATGGTGGATGGTGGATGGTGGATGGTGGATGATGGATGGTAGATGGTGGAAGGTGGAATGTAGATGGTAGATGGTGGAAGGTAGATGGTAGATGGCGGACGGTGGATGGTGGATGGTGGATGGTGGATGGTGGATGGTGGATGGTGGATGGTGGATGGTGGATGGTGGATGGTGGATGGTAGATGGTAGATGGTAGATGGCAGACGGTGGTTGGTGGATGGTTTTTTTTTCTTTTTTTTTTATTCATTTTTATTAAAATAATTCGATAAACTTACTGGCCCAAAGCGGGCACTGGATGGTAGATGGTGGATGATGGATGGTGGATGGTGGATGATGGATGATGGATGGTGATGGTGGATGGTAGATGGTGGATGCTGGATGGTAGATGGTAGATTGTGGATGGTAGATGGTGGAATGTAGATGGTGGATGGTGGAAGGTAGATGGCGGATCGTGGATGGTGGATGGTGGATGGTGGATGGTGGATGGTGGATGGTGGATGGTGGATGGTGGATGGTGGATGGTGGATGGTGGATGGTGGATGGTGGATGGTGGATGGTGGATGGTGGATGGTGGATGGTGGATGGTGGATGGTGGATGGTGGATGGTGGATGGTGGATGGTGGATGGTGGATGGTGGATGGTGGATGGTGGATGGTGGATGGTGGATGGTGGATGGTGGATGGTGGATGGTGGATGGTAGATGGTGGATGATGGATGGTGGATGATGGATGGTGGATGGTGGATGGTGGATGGTGGATGGTGGATGGTGGATGGTGGATGGTGGATGGTGGATGATGAATGGTAGATGGTGGAAGGTGGATGGTGGATGGTGAATGGTGGATGGTAGATTGTGGCTGGTACCTTCCACCATGGTAGATGATGGATGGTGGATGGTGGATGGTGGATGGTGGATGGTGGATGGTAGATGGTGGATGATGGATGATGGATGGTGGATGGTGGATGATGGATGATGGATGGTGATGGTGTATGGTAGATGGTGGATGCTGGATGGTAGATGGTAGATTGTGGATGGTAGGTTGTGGAATGTAGATGGTAGATGGTGGAAGGTAGATGGCGGACGGTGGATGGTGGATGGTGGATGGTGGATGGTGGATGGTGGATGGTAGATGGTGGATGATGGATGGTGGATGGTGGATGATGGATGATGGATGGTGATGGTGGATGGTAGATGGTGGATGCTGGATGGTAGATGGTAGATTGTGGATGGTAGATGGTGGAATGTAGATGGTGGATGGTGGAAGGTAGATGGCGGATCGTGGATGGTGGATGGTGGATGGTGGATGGTGGATGGTGGATGGTGGATGGTGGATGGTGGATGGTGGATGGTGGATGGTGGATGGTGGATGGTGGATGGTGGATGGTGGATGGTGGATGGTGGATGGTGGATGGTGGATGGTGGATGGTGGATGGTGGATGGTGGATGGTGGATGGTGGATGCTGGATGCTGGATGCTGGATGGTAGATGGTAGATTGTGGATGGTAGGTTGTGGAATGTAGATGGTAGATGGTGGAAGGTAGATGGCGGACGGTGGATGGTGGATGGTGGATGGTGGATGGTGGATGGTGGATGGTGGATGGTGGATGGTGGATGATGGATGATGGATGGTGATGGTGGATGGTAGATGGTGGATGCTGGATGGTAGATGGTAGATTGTGGATGGTAGATGGTGGAATGTAGATGGTGGATGGTGGAAGGTAGATGGCGGATCGTGGATGGTGGATGGTGGATGGTGGATGGTGGATGGTGGATGGTGGATGGTGGATGGTGGATGGTGGATGGTGGATGGTGGATGGTGGATGGTGGATGGTGGATGGTGGATGGTGGATGGTGGATGGTGGATGGTGGATGGTGGATGGTGGATGGTGGATGGTGGATGGTGGATGGTGGATGGTGGATGGTGGATGGTGGATGGTGGATGGTGGATGGTGGATGGTAGATGGTGGATGATGGAAGGTGGATGATGGATGGTGGATGGTGGATGGTGGATGGTGGATGGTGGATGGTGGATGGTGGACGGTGGATGGTGGATGGTGGATGGTGGATGGTGGATGATGGATGGTAGATGGTGGAAGGTGGAATGTAGATGGTAGATGGTGGAAGGTAGATGGTAGATGGCGGATGGTGGATGGTGGATGGTGGATGGTGGATGGTGGATGGTGGATGGTGGATGGTGGATGGTGGATGGTGGATGGTGGATGGTGGATGGTAGATGGTAGATGGTAGATGGCAGACGGTGGTTGGTGGATGGTTTTTTTTTCTTTTTTTTTTATTCATTTTTATTAAAATAATTCGATAAACTTACTGGCCCAAAGCGGGCACTGGATGGTAGATGGTGGATGGTGGATGATGGATGATGGATGGTGATGGTGGATGGTAGATGGTGGATGCTGGATGGTAGATGGTAGATTGTGGATGGTAGATGGTGGAATGTAGATGGTGGATGGTGGAAGGTAGATGGCGGATCGTGGATGGTGGATGGTGGATGGTGGATGGTGGATGGTGGATGGTGGATGGTGGATGGTGGATGGTGGATGGTGGATGGTGGATGGTGGATGGTGGATGGTGGATGGTGGATGGTGGATGGTGGATGGTGGATGGTGGATGGTGGATGGTGGATGGTGGATGGTGGATGGTGGATGGTGGATGGTGGATGGTGGATGGTGGATGGTGGATGGTGGATGGTGGATGGTGGATGGTGGATGGTGGATGGTAGATGGTGGATGATGGAAGGTGGATGATGGATGGTGGATGGTGGATGGTGGATGGTGGATGGTGGATGGTGGATGGTGGACGGTGGATGGTGGATGGTGGATGGTGGATGGTGGATGGTGGATGATGGATGGTAGATGGTGGAAGGTGGAATGTAGATGGTAGATGGTGGAAGGTAGATGGTAGATGGCGGACGGTGGATGGTGGATGGTGGATGGTGGATGGTGGATGGTGGATGGTGGATGGTGGATGGTGGATGGTGGATGGTGGATGGTGGATGGTGGATGGTGGATGGTAGATGGTAGATGGTAGATGGCAGACGGTGGTTGGTGGATGGTTTTTTTTTCTTTTCTTTTTATTCATTTTTATTAAAATAATTCGATAAACTTACTGGCCCAAAGCGGGCACTGGATGGTAGATGGTGGATGATGGATGGTGGATGGTGGATGATGGATGATGGATGGTGATGGTGGATGGTAGATGGTGGATGCTGGATGGTAGATGGTAGATTGTGGATGGTAGATGGTGGAATGTAGATGGTGGATGGTGGAAGGTAGATGGGGGATGGTAGATGGTGGATGGTGGATGGTGGATGGTGGATGGTGGATGGTGGATGGTGGATGTTGGATGGTGGATGGTGGATGGTGGATGGTGGATGGTTGATGGTGGATGGTGGATGGTGGATGGTGGATGGTGGATGGTGGATGGTGGATGGTGGATGGTGGATGGTGGATGGTGGATGGTGGATGGTGGATGGTGGATGGTGGATGGTGGATGGTGGATGGTGGATGGTGGATGGTGGATGATGGAAGGTGGATGATGGATGGTGGATGGTGGATGGTGGATGGTGGATGGTGGATGGTGGATGGTGGATGGTGGACGGTGGATGGTGGATGGTGGATGGTGGATGGTGGATGATGGATGGTAGATGGTGGAAGTTGGAATGTAGATGGTAGATGGTGGAAGGTAGATGGTAGATGGCGGACGGTGGATGGTGGATGGTGGATGGTGGATGGTGGATGGTGGATGGTGGATGGTGGATGGTGGATGGTGGATGGTGGATGGTGGATGGTGGATGGTGGATGGTAGATGGTAGATGGTAGATGGCAGACGGTGGTTGGTGGATGGTTTTTTTTTCTTGTTTTTTTATTCATTTTTATTAAAATAATTCGATAAACTTACTGGCCCAAAGCGGGCACTCTAAGTTAAACTTATCCTATGTCTTTCGACTTAAACTAAAAATTCATATGATTAAGACTAATTATCTTAACTGTACATTTAAGTAATAAGAAAAATTTTTTACATAAAAACTTAATGAATGGATGGTGGATGGTGGATGGTGGATGGTGGATGGTGGATGGTGGATGGTGGATGGTGGAAGGTAGATGGTAGAGGGCGGATGGTGGATGGTGGATGGTGGATGGTGGATGGTGGATGGTGGATGGTGGATGGTGGATGGTGGATGGTGGATGGTGGATGGTGGATGGTGGATGGTGGATGGTGGATGGTGGATGGTGGATGGTGGATGGTAGATGGTGGATGATGGATGGTGGATGATGGATGGTGGATGGTGGATGGTGGATGGTGGATGGTGGATGATGAATGGTAGATGGTGGAAGGTGGATGGTGGATGGTGAATGGTGGATGGTAGATTGTGGCTGGTACCTTCCACCATGGTAGATGATGGATGGTGGATGGTGGATGGTGGATGGTGGATGGTGGATGGTGGATGCTGGATGCTAGATGGTGGATGATGGATGGTGGATGGTGGATGATGGATGATGGATGGTGATGGTGTATGGTAGATGGTGGATGCTGGATGGTAGATGGTAGATTGTGGATGGTAGGTTGTGGAATGTAGATGGTAGATGGCGGAAGGTAGATGGCGGACGGTGGATGGTGGATGGTGGATGGTGGATGGTGGATGGTGGATGGTAGATGGTGGATGATGGATGGTGGATGGTGGATGATGGATGATGGATGGTGATGGTGGATGGTAGATGGTGGATGCTGGATGGTAGATGGTAGATTGTGGATGGTAGATGGTGGAATGTAGATGGTGGATGGTGGAAGGTAGATGGCGGATCGTGGATGGTGGATGGTGGATGGTGGATGGTGGATGGTGGATGGTGGATGGTGGATGGTGGATGGTGGATGGTGGATGGTGGATGGTGGATGGTGGATGGTGGATGGTGGATGGTGGATGGTGGATGGTGGATGGTGGATGGTGGATGGTGGATGGTGGATGGTGGATGGTGGATGGTGGATGGTGGATGGTGGATGGTGGATGGTGGATGGTGGATGGTGGATGGTGGATGGTGGATGGTGGATGGTGGATGGTGGATGGTGGATGGTGGATGGTGGATGGTGGATGGTGGATGGTGGATGCTGGATGGTAGATGGTAGATTGTGGATGGTAGGTTGTGGAATGTAGATGGTAGATGGTGGAAGGTAGATGGCGGACGGTGGATGGTGGATGGTGGATGGTGGATGGTGGATGGTGGATGGTGGATGGTGGATGGTGGATGATGGATGATGGATGGTGATGGTGGATGGTAGATGGTGGATGCTGGATGGTAGATGGTAGATTGTGGATGGTATATGGTGGAATGTAGATGGTGGATGGTGGAAGGTAGATGGCGGATCGTGGATGGTGGATGGTGGATGGTGGATGGTGGATGGTGGATGGTGGATGGTGGATGGTGGATGGTGGATGGTGGATGGTGGATGGTGGATGGTGGATGGTGGATGGTGGATGGTGGATGGTGGATGGTGGATGGTGGATGGTGGATGGTGGATGGTGGATGGTGGATGGTGGATGATGGAAGGTGGATGATGGATGGTGGATGGTGGATGGTGGATGGTGGATGGTGGATGGTGGATGGTGGACGGTGGATGGTGGATGGTGGATGGTGGATGGTGGATGATGGATGGTAGATGGTGGAAGGTGGAGTGTAGATGGTAGATGGTGGAAGGTAGATGGTAGATGGCGGACGGTGGATGGTGGATGGTGGATGGTGGATGGTGGATGGTGGATGGTGGATGGTGGATGGTGGATGGTGGATGGTGGATGGTGGATGGTGGATGGTGGATGGTAGATGGTAGATGGTAGATGGCAGACGGTGGTTGGTGGATGGTTTTTTTTTCTTTTTTTTTTATTCATTTTTATTAAAATAATTCGATAAACTTACTGGCCCAAAGCGGGCACTGGATGGTAGATGGTGGATGATGGATGGTGGATGGTGGATGATGGATGATGGATGGTGATGGTGGATGGTAGATGGTGGATGCTGGATGGTAGATGGTAGATTGTGGATGGTAGATGGTGGAATGTAGATGGTGGATGGTGGAAGGTAGATGGCGGATGGTAGATGGTGGATGGTGGATGGTGGATGGTGGATGGTGGATGGTGGATGGTGGATGGTGGATGGTGGATGGTGGATGGTGGATGGTAGATGGTAGATGGTAGATGGTAGATGGTAGATGGTGGATGGTGGATGGTTTTTTTTTCTTGTTTTTTTATTCATTTTTATTAAAATAATTCGATAAACTTACTGGCCCAAAGCGGGCACTCTAAGTTAAACTTATTCTATGTCTTTCGACTTAAACTAAAAATTCATATGATTAAGACTAATTATCTTAACTGTACATTTAAGTAATAAGAAAAATTTTTTACATAAAAACTTAATGAATGGATGGTGGATGGTGGATGGTGGATGGTGGATGGTGGATGGTGGATGGTGGATGGTGGATGGTGGAAGGTAGATGGTAGATGGTGGATGGTGGATGGTGGATGGTGGATGGTGGATTGTGGATGGTGGATGGTGGATGGTGGATGGTGGATGGTGGATGGTGGATGGTGGATGGTGGGTGGTAGATGGTAGATGGTGGATAGGATGGTGGATGGTGGATGGTGGATGGTGGATGGTGGATGGTAGATGGTGGATTGGATGATGGATGGTGGATGGTTAATTGGATGTTGGATTTTGGATGGTGGATGGTGGATGGTGGATAGTGGATGGTAGATGGTGGATGGTGGATGGTGGATGGTGGACGGTGGATTGTGGACTGGTTGGTGGACGGTGAATGGTGGATGGTGGATGGTAGATGGTAGATGGTAGATGGTAGATGGTAGATGGTGGATGATGGATGGTAGATGGTAGATGGTAGATGGTGGATAGGATGGTGGATGGTAGATGGCAGATGGTGGTTGGTGGATGGTTTTTTTTTCTTTTTTTTTATTCATTTTTATTAAAATAGTTCGATAAACTTACTGGCCCAAAGCGGGCACTCTAAGTTAAACTTAAACTTATCCTATGTCTTTCGACTTAAACTAAAAATTCATATGATTAAGACTAATTATCTTAACTGTACATTTAAGTAATAAGAAAAATTTATTACATAAAAACTTAATGAATGGATGGTGGATGGTGGATGGTGGATGGTGGATGGTGGATGGTGGATGGTGGATGGTGGATGATGGATGGTGGATGGTGGATGATGGATGATGGATGGTGATGGTGTATGGTAGATGGTGGATGCTGGATGGTAGATGGTAGATTGTGGATGGTAGGTTGTGGAATGTAGATGGTAGATGGTGGAAGGTAGATGGCGGACGGTGGATGGTGGATGGTGGATGGTGGATGGTGGATGGTGGATGGTAGATGGTGGATGATGGATGGTGGATGGTGGATGATGGATGATGGATGGTGATGGTGGATGGTAGATGGTGGATGCTGGATGGTAGATGGTAGATTGTGGATGGTAGATGGTGGAATGTAGATGGTGGATGGTGGAAGGTAGATGGCGGATCGTGGATGGTGGATGGTGGATGGTGGATGGTGGATGGTGGATGGTGGATGGTGGATGGTGGATGGTGGATGGTGGATGGTGGATGGTGGATGGTGGATGGTGGATGGTGGATGGTGGATGGTGGATGGTGGATGGTGGATGGTGGATGGTGGATGGTGGATGGTGGATGGTGGATGGTAGATGGTGGATGATGGAAGGTGGATGATGGATGGTGGATGGTGGATGGTGGATGGTGGATGGTGGATGGTGGATGGTGGACGGTGGATGGTGGATGGTGGATGGTGGATGGTGGATGATGGATGGTAGATGGTGGAAGGTGGAATGTAGATGGTAGATGGTGGAAGGTAGATGGTAGATGGCGGACGGTGGATGGTGGATGGTGGATGGTGGATGGTGGATGGTGGATGGTGGATGGTGGATGGTGGATGGTGGATGGTGGATGGTGGATGGTGGATGGTAGATGGTAGATGGCAGACGGTGGTTGGTGGATGGTTTTTTTTTCTTTTTTTTTTATTCATTTTTATTAAAATAATTCGATAAACTTACTGGCCCAAAGCGGGCACTGGATGGTAGATGGTGGATGATGGATGGTGGATGGTGGATGATGGATGATGGATGGTGATGGTGGATGGTAGATGGTGGATGCTGGATGGTAGATGGTAGATTGTGGATGGTAGATGGTGGAATGTAGATGGTGGATGGTGGAAGGTAGATGGCGGATCGTGGATGGTGGATGGTGGATGGTGGATGGTGGATGGTGGATGGTGGATGGTGGATGGTGGATGGTGGATGGTGGATGGTGGATGGTGGATGGTGGATGGTGGATGGTGGATGGTGGATGGTGGATGGTGGATGGTGGATGGTGGATGGTGGATGGTGGATGGTGGATGGTGGATGGTGGATGGTGGATGGTGGATGGTGGATGGTGGATGGTGGATGGTGGATGGTGGATGGTGGATGGTGGATGGTGGATGATGGAAGGTGGATGATGGATGGTGGATGGTGGATGGTGGATGGTGGATGGTGGATGGTGGATGGTGGATGGTGGATGGTGGACGGTGGATGGTGGATGGTGGATGGTGGATGGTGGATGATGGATGGTAGATGGTGGAAGGTGGAATGTAGATGGTAGATGGTGGAAGGTAGATGGTAGATGGCGGACGGTGGATGGTGGATGGTGGATGGTGGATGGTGGATGGTGGATGGTGGATGGTGGATGGTGGATGGTGGATGGTGGATGGTGGATGGTGGATGGTAGATGGTAGATGGTAGATGGCAGACGGTGGTTGGTGGATGGTTTTTTTTTCTTGTTTTTTTATTCATTTTTATTAAAATAATTCGATAAACTTACTGGCCCAAAGCGGGCACTCTAAGTTAAACTTATCCTATGTCTTTCGACTTAAACTAAAAATTCATATGATTAAGACTAATTATCTTAACTGTACATTTAAGTAATAAGAAAAATTTTTTACATAAAAACTTAATGAATGGATGGTGGATGGTGGATGGTGGATGGTGGATGGTGGATGGTGGATGGTGGATGGTGGATGGTGGAAGGTAGATGGTAGATGGTGGATGGTGGATGGTGGATGGTGGATGGTGGATTGTGGATGGTGGATGGTGGATGGTGGATGGTGGATGGTGGATGGTGGATGGTGGATGGTGGGTGGTAGATGGTAGATGGTGGATAGGATGGTGGATGGTGGATGGTGGATGGTGGATGGTGGATGGTAGATGGTGGATTGGATGATGGATGGTGGATGGTAGATGGTGGATGGTTAATTGGATGTTGGATTTTGGATGGTGGATGGTGGATGGTGGATAGTGGATGGTAGATGGTAGATGGTGGATGGTGGATGGTGGATGGTGGACGGTGGATTGTGGACTGGTTGGTGGATGGTGAATGGTGGATGGTGGATGGTAGATGGTAGATGGTAGATGGTAGATGGTAGATGGTGGATGATGGATGGTAGATGGTAGATGGTAGATGGTAGATGGTAGATGGTGGATGGTAGATGGCAGATGGTGGTTGGTGGATGGTTTTTTTTTCTTTTTTTTTATTCATTTTTATTAAAATAGTTCGATAAACTTACTGGCCCAAAGCGGGCACTCTAAGTTAAACTTAAACTTATCCTATGTCTTTCGACTTAAACTAAAAATTCATATGATTAAGACTAATTATCTTAACTGTACATTTAAGTAATAAGAAAAATTTATTACATAAAAACTTAATGAATGGATGGTGGATGGTGGATGGTGGATGGTGGATGGTGGATGGTGGATGGTAGATGGTGGATGATGTATGGTGGATGGTGGATGATGGATGATGGATGGTGATGGTGTATGGTAGATGGTGGATGCTGGATGGTAGATGGTAGATTGTGGATGGTAGGTTGTGGAATGTAGATGGTAGATGGTGGAAGGTAGATGGCGGACGGTGGATGGTGGATGGTGGATGGTGGATGGTGGATGGTGGATGGTAGATGGTGGATGATGGATGGTGGATGGTGGATGATGGATGATGGATGGTGATGGTGGATGGTAGATGGTGGATGCTGGATGGTAGATGGTAGATTGTGGATGGTAGATGGTGGAATGTAGATGGTGAATGATGGAAGGTAGATGGCGGATCGTGGATGGTGGATGGTGGATGGTGGATGGTGGATGGTGGATGGTGGATGGTGGATGGTGGATGGTGGATGGTGGATGGTGGATGGTGGATGGTGGATGGTGGATGGTGGATGGTGGATGGTGGATGGTGGATGGTTTAATGGTGGATGATGGATGGTAGATGGTGGAAGGTGGATGGTGGATGGTGAATGGTGGATGCTGGATGGTAGATTGTGGATGGTAGATTGTGGATTGTAGATGGTGGAAGGTAGATGGTAGATGGTGGGTGGGGGATGGTGGATTGGATGGTGGATGGTGGATGGTGGGTGGTAGATGGTAGATGATGGATGGTAGATGGTGGATGATGGATGGTGGACGATGTGTGGTAGATAGTAGATGATGGATGGATGGTGGATGGTGGATGGTGGATGGTGGATGGTGGATTGTGGATGGTGGATGGTGGATGGTGGATGGTGGATGGTGGATGATGGATGATGGATGGTAGATGGTAGATGGTGGATGGTAGATGCTGGACGGTGGATGGTGGATGGGGGATGGTAGATGGTAGATGGTGGATGAGGGATGGTGGATGGTGGATGGTAGATGGTAGATGGTGGATGGTTTAATGGTGGATGATGGATGGTAGATGGTGGAAGGTGGATGGTGGATGGTGAATGGTGGATGCTGGATGGTAGATTGTGGACGGTAGATTGTGGATTGTAGATGGTGGAAGGTAGATGGTAGATGGTGGGTGGGGGATGGTGGATTGGATGGTGGATGGTGGATGGTGGGTGGTAGATGATAGATGGTGGATAGGATGGTGGATGGTGGATGGTGGATGGTAGATGGTAGATGGTGGATGATGGATGGTGGATGATGGATGGTGGATGGTGGATGGTGGATGGTGGATGGTGGATGGTGGATGGTGGATGGTGGATGATGAATGGTAGATGGTGGAAGGTGGATGGTGGATGGTGAATGGTGGATGGTAGATTGTGGCTGGTACCTTCCACCATGGTAGATGATGGATGGTGGATGGTGGATGGTGGATGGTGGATGGTGGATGGTGGATGGTGGATGGTAGATGGTGGATGATGGATGGTGGATGGTGGATGATGGATGATGGATGGTGATGGTGTATGGTAGATGGTGGATGCTGGATGGTAGATGGTAGATTGTGGATGGTAGATTGTGGAATGTAGATGGTAGATGGTGGAAGGTAGATGGCGGACGGTGGATGGTGGATGGTGGATGGTGGATGGTGGATGGTGGATGGTAGATGGTGGATGATGGATGGTGGATGGTGGATGATGGATGATGGATGGTGATGGTGGATGGTAGATGGTGGATGCTGGATGGTAGATGGTAGATTGTGGATGGTAGATGGTGGAATGTAGATGGTGGATGGTGGAAGGTAGATGGCGGATCGTGGATGGTGGATGGTGGATGGTGGATGGTGGATGGTGTATGGTGGATGGTGGATGGTGGATGGTGGATGGTGGATGGTGGATGGTGGATGGTGGATGGTGGATGGTGGATGGTGGATGGTGGATGGTGGATGGTGGATGGTGGATGGTGGATGGTGGATGGTGGATGGTAGATGGTAGATGGTAGATGGTAGATGGTGGTTGGTGGATGGTTTTTTTTTCTTGTTTTTTTATTCATTTTTATTAAAATAATTCAATAAACTTACTGGCCCAAAGCGGGCACTCTAAGTTAAACTTATCCTATGTCTTTCGACTTAAACTAAAAATTCATATGATTAAGACTAATTATCTTAACTGTACATTTAAGTAATAAGAAAAATTTTTTACATAAAAACTTAATGAATGGATGGTGGATGGTGGATGGTGGATGGTGGATGGTGGATGGTGGATGGTGGATGGTGGATGGTGGAAGGTAGATGGTAGATGGTGGATGGTGGATGGTGGATGGTGGATTGTGGATGGTGGATGGTGGATGGTGGATGGTGGATGGTGGATGGTGGATGGTGGATGGTGGATGGTGGGTGGTAGATGGTAGATGGTGGATAGGATGGTGGATGGTGGATGGTGGATGGTGGATGGTGGATGGTAGATGGTGGATTGGATGATGGATGGTGGATGGTAGATGGTGGATGGTTAATTGGATGTTGGATTTTGGATGGTGGATGGTGGATGGTGGATAGTGGATGGTAGATGGTAGATGGTAGATGGTGGATGGTGGATGGTGGATGGTGGACGGTGGATTGTGGACTGGTTGGTGGATGGTGAATGGTGGATGGTGGATGGTAGATGGTAGATGGTAGATGGTAGATGGTGGATGGTAGATGGTAGATGGTAGATGGTGGATAGGATGGTGGATGGTAGATGGCAGATGGTGGTTGGTGGATGGTTTTTTTTTCTTTTTTTTTTATTCATTTTTATTAAAATAGTTCGATAAACTTACTGGCCCAAAGCGGGCACTCTAAGTTAAACTTAAACTTATCCTATGTCTTTCGACTTAAACTAAAAATTCATATGATTAAGACTAATTATCTTAACTGTACATTTAAGTAATAAGAAAAATTTATTACATAAAAACTTAATGAATGGATGGTGGATGGTGGATGGTGGATGGTGGATGGTGGATGGTGGATGGTAGATGGTGGATGATGGATGGTGGATGGTGGATGGTGGATGATGGATGATGGATGGTGATGGTGTATGGTAGATGGTGGATGCTGGATGGTAGATGGTAGATTGTGGATGGTAGGTTGTGGAATGTAGATGGTAGATGGTGGAAGGTAGATGGCGGACGGTGGATGGTGGATGGTGGATGGTGGATGGTGGATGGTGGATGGTGGATGGTAGATGGTGGATGATGGATGGTGGATGGTGGATGATGGATGATGGATGGTGATGGTGGATGGTAGATGGTGGATGCTGGATGGTAGATGGTAGATTGTGGATGGTAGATGGTGGAATGTAGATGGTGGATGGTGGAAGGTAGATGGCGGATCGTGGATGGTGGATGGTGGATGGTGGATGGTGGATGGTGGATGGTGGATGGTGGATGGTGGATGGTGGATGGTGGATGGTGGATGGTGGATGGTGGATGGTGGATGGTGGATGGTGGATGGTGGATGGTGGATGGTGGATGGTGGATGGTGGATGGTGGATGGTGGATGGTGGATGGTGGATGGTGGATGGTGGATGGTGGATGGTGGATGGTGGATGGTGGATGGTGGATGGTGGATGGTGGATGGTGGATGGTGGATGGTGGATGGTGGATGGTGGATGGTGGATGGTGGATGGTGGATGGTGGATGGTAGATGGTGGATGATGGAAGGTGGATGATGGATGGTGGATGGTGGATGGTGGATGGTGGATGGTGGATGGTGGATGGTGGATGGTGGACGGTGGATGGTGGATGGTGGATGGTGGATGGTGGATGGTGGATGGTGGATGGTGGATGGTGGATGATGGATGGTAGATGGTGGAAGGTGGAATGTAGATGGTAGATGGTGGAAGGTAGATGGTAGATGGCGGACGGTGGATGGTGGATGGTGGATGGTGGATGGTGGATGGTGGATGGTGGATGGTGGATGGTGGATGGTAGATGGTAGATGGTAGATGGCAGACGGTGGTTGGTGGATGGTTTTTTTTTCTTTTTTTTTTATTCATTTTTATTAAAATAATTCGATAAACTTACTGGCCCAAAGCGGGCACTGGATGGTAGATGGTGGATGATGGATGGTGGATGGTGGATGGTGGATGATGGATGATGGATGGTGATGGTGGATGGTAGATGGTGGATGCTGGATGGTAGATGGTAGATTGTGGATGGTAGATGGTGGAATGTAGATGGTGGATGGTGGAAGGTAGATGGCGGATCGTGGATGGTGGATGGTGGATGGTGGATGGTGGATGGTGGATGGTGGATGGTGGATGGTGGATGGTGGATGGTGGATGGTGGATGGTGGATGGTGGATGGTGGATGGTGGATGGTGGATGGTGGATGGTGGATGGTGGATGGTGGATGGTGGATTGTGGATGGTGGATGGTGGATGGTGGATGGTGGATGGTGGATGGTGGATGGTGGATGGTGGATGGTGGATGGTAGATGGTGGATGATGGAAGGTGGATGATGGATGGTGGATGGTGGATGGTGGATGGTGGATGGTGGATGGTGGATGGTGGACGGTGGATGGTGGATGGTGGATGGTGGATGGTGGATGATGGATGGTAGATGGTGGAAGGTGGAATGTAGATGGTAGATGGTGGAAGGTAGATGGTAGATGGCGGACGGTGGATGGTGGATGGTGGATGGTGGATGGTGGATGGTGGATGGTGGATGGTGGATGGTGGATGGTGGATGGTGGATGGTGGATGGTGGATGGTGGATGGTAGATGGTAGATGGTAGATGGCAGACGGTGGTTGGTGGATGGTTTTTTTTTCTTTTTTTTTTATTCATTTTTATTAAAATAATTCGATAAACTTACTGGCCCAAAGCGGGCACTCTAAGTTAAACTTATCCTATGTCTTTCGACTTAAACTAAAAATTCATATGATTAAGACTAATTATCTTAACTGTACATTTAAGTAATAAGAAAAATTTTTTACATAAAAACTTAATGAATGGATGGTGGATGGTGGATGGTGGATGGTGGATGGTGGATGGTGGATGGTGGATGGTGGATGGTGGATGGTGGATGGTGGATGGTGGATGGTGGATGGTGGATGGTGGATGGTGGATGGTGGATGGTGGATGGTGGATGGTGGATGGTGGATGGTGGATGGTGGATGGTGGATGGTGGATGGTGGATGGTAGATGGTGGATGATGGATGGTGGATGGTGGATGATGGATGATGGATGGTGGATGGTGGATGGTGGATGGTGGATGGTGGATGGTGGATTGTGGATGGTGGATGGTGGATGGTGGATGGTGGATGGTGGATGGTGGATGGTGGATGGTGGATGGTGGATGGTGGATGGTGGATGGTGGATGGTGGATGGTGGATGGTGGATGGTGGATGGTGGATGGTGGATGGTGGATGGTGGATGGTGGATGGTGGATGGTGGATGGTGGATGGTGGATGGTGGATGGTGGATGGTGGATGGTGGATGGTGGATGGTGGATGGTGGATGGTGGATGGTGGATGGTGGATGGTGGATGGTGGATGGTAGATGGTGGATGATGGATGATGGATGGTAGATGGTAGATGGTGGATGGTAGATGCTGGACGGTGGATGGTGGATGGGGGATGGTAGATGGTAGTTGGTGGATGAGGGATGGTGGATGGTGGATGGTAGATGGTAGATGGTGGATTGTTTAATGGTGGATGATGGATGGTAGATGGTGGAAGGTGGATGGTGGATGGTGAATGGTGGATGCTGGATGGTAGATTGTGGATGGTAGATTGTGGATTGTAGATGGTGGAAGGTAGATGGTAGATGGTGGGTGGGGGATGGTGGATTGGATGGTGGATGGTGGATGGTGGGTGGTAGATGGTAGATGATGGATGGTAGATGGTGGATGATGGATGGTGGACGATGTGTGGTAGATAGTAGATGATGGATGGATGGTGGATGGTGGAAGGTAGATGGTAGAGGGCGGACGGTGGATGGTGGATGGTGGATGGTGGATGGTGGATGGTGGATTGTGGATGGTGGATGGTGGATGGTGGATGGTGGATGGTGGATGGTGGATGATGGATGATGGATGGTAGATGGTAGATGGTGGATGGTAGATGCTGGACGGTGGATGGTGGATGGGGGATGGTAGATGGTAGATGGTGGATGGTGGATGGTGGATGGTAGATGGTAGATGGGGGATGGTAGATGGTGGATGGTTTAATGGTGGATGATGGATGGTAGATGGTGGAAGGTGGATGGTGGATGGTGGATGGTGGATGGTGGATGGTAGATTGTGGATTGTAGATGGTGGAAGGTAGATGGTAGATGGTGGGTGGGGGATGGTGGATTGGATGGTGGATGGTGGATGGTGGGTGGTAGATGGTAGATGGTGGATAGGATGGTGGATGGTGGATGGTGGATGGTAGATGGTAGATGGTGGATGATGGATGGTGGATGATGGATGGTGGATGGTGGATGGTGGATGGTGGATGGTGGATGGTGGATGGTGGATGGTGGATGGTAGATGGTGGAAGGTGGATGGTGGATGGTGAATGGTGGATGGTAGATTGTGGCTGGTACCTTCCACCATGGTAGATGATGGATGGTGGATGGTGGATGGTGGATGGTGGATGGTGGATGGTGGATGGTGGATGGTAGATGGTGGATGATGGATGGTGGATGGTGGATGATGGATGATGGATGGTGATGGTGTATGGTAGATGGTGGATGCTGGATGGTAGATGGTAGATTGTGGATGGTAGATTGTGGAATGTAGATGGTAGATGGTGGAAGGTAGATGGCGGACGGTGGATGGTGGATGGTGGATGGTGGATGGTGGATGGTGGATGGTAGATGGTGGATGATGGATGGTGGATGGTGGATGATGGATGATGGATGGTGATGGTGGATGGTAGATGGTGGATGCTGGATGGTAGATGGTAGATTGTGGATGGTAGATGGTGGAATGTAGATGGTGGATGGTGGAAGGTAGATGGCGGATCGTGGATGGTGGATGGTGGATGGTGGATGGTGGATGGTGGATGGTGGATGGTGGATGGTGGATGGTGGATGGTGGATGGTGGATGGTGGATGGTGGATGGTGGATGGTGGATGGTGGATGGTGGATGGTGGATGGTGGATGGTGGATGGTGGATGGTGGATGGTGGATGGTGGATGGTGGAAGGTAGATGGTAGAGGGCGGACGGTGGATGGTGGATGGTGGATGGTGGATGGTGGATGGTGGATTGTGGATGGTGGATGGTGGATGGTGGATGGTGGATGGTGGATGGTGGATGGTGGATGGTGGATGGTGGATGGTGGATGGTGGATGGTGGATGATGGATGATGGATGGTGATGGTGTATGGTAGATGGTGGATGCTGGATGGTAGATGGTAGATTGTGGATGGTAGGTTGTGGAATGTAGATGGTAGATGGTGGAAGGTAGATGGCGGACGGTGGATGGTGGATGGTGGATGGTGGATGGTGGATTATGGATGGTAGATGGTGGATGATGGATGGTGGATGGTGGATGATGGATGATGGATGGTGATGGTGGATGGTAGATGGTGGATGCTGGATGGTAGATGGTAGATTGTGGATGGTAGATGGTGGAATGTAGATGGTGGATGGTGGAAGGTAGATGGCGGATCGTGGATGGTGGATGGTGGATGGTGGATGGTGGATGGTGGATGGTGGATGGTGGATGGTGGATGGTGGATGGTGGATGGTGGATGGTGGATGGTGGATGGTGGATGGTGGATGGTGGATGGTGGATGGTGGATGGTGGATGGTGGATGGTGGATGGTGGATGCTGGATGCTGGATGGTAGATGGTAGATTGTGGATGGTAGGTTGTGGAATGTAGATGGTAGATGGTGGAAGGTAGATGGCGGACGGTGGATGGTGGATGGTGGATGGTGGATGGTGGATGGTGGATGGTGGATGGTGGATGGTGGATGGTGGATGGTGGATGGTGGATGATGGATGATGGATGGTGATGGTGGATGGTAGATGGTGGATGCTGGATGGTAGATGGTAGATTGTGGATGGTAGATGGTGGAATGTAGATGGTGGATGGTGGAAGGTAGATGGCGGATCGTGGATGGTGGATGGTGGATGGTGGATGGTGGATGGTGGATGGTGGATGGTGGATGGTGGATGGTGGATGGTGGATGGTGGATGGTGGATGGTGGATGGTGGATGGTGGATGGTGGATGGTGGATGGTGGATGGTGGATGGTGGATGGTGGATGGTGGATGGTGGATGGTGGATGGTGGATGGTGGATGGTGGATGGTGGATGGTGGATGGTAGATGGTGGATGATGGAAGGTGGATGATGGATGGTGGATGGTGGATGGTGGATGGTGGATGGTGGATGGTGGATGGTGGACGGTGGATGGTGGATGGTGGATGGTGGATGGTGGATGATGGATGGTAGATGGTGGAAGGTGGAATGTAGATGGTAGATGGTGGAAGGTAGATGGTAGATGGCGGACGGTGGATGGTGGATGGTGGATGGTGGATGGTGGATGGTGGATGGTGGATGGTGGATGGTGGATGGTGGATGGTGGATGGTGGATGGTGGATGGTGGATGGTAGATGGTAGATGGTAGATGGCAGATGGTGGTTGGTGGATGGTTTTTTTTCTTTTTTTTTTATTCATTTTTATTAAAATAATTCGATAAACTTACTGGCCCAAAGCGGGCACTGGATGGTAGATGGTGGATGATGGATGGTGGATGGTGGATGATGGATGATGGATGATGGATGGTGATGGTGGATGGTAGATGGTGGATGCTGGATGGTAGATGGTAGATTGTGGATGGTAGATGGTGGAATGTAGATGGTGGATGGTAGATGGTAGATTGTGGATGGTAGATGGTGGAATGTAGATGGTGGATGGTGGAAGGTAGATGGCGGATCGTGGATGGTGGATGGTGGATGGTGGATGGTGGATGGTGGATGGTGGATGGTGGATGGTGGATGGTGGATGGTGGATGGTGGATGGTGGATGGTGGATGGTGGATGGTGGATGGTGGATGGTGGATGGTGGATGGTGGATGGTGGATGGTGGATGGTGGATGGTGGATGGTGGATGGTGGATGGTGGATGGTAGATGGTGGATGTTGGAAGGTGGATGATGGATGGTGGATGGTGGATGGTGGATGGTGGATGGTGGATGGTGGATGGTGGACGGTGGATGGTGGATGGTGGATGGTGGATGGTGGATGGTGGATGATGGATGGTAGATGGTGGAAGGTGGAATGTAGATGGTAGATGGTGGAAGGTAGATGGTAGATGGCGGACGGTGGATGGTGGGATGGTGGATGGTGGATGGTGGATGGTGGATGGTGGATGGTGGATGGTGGATGGTGGATGGTGGATGGTGGATGGTGGATGGTGGATGGTAGATGGTAGATGGTAGATGGTAGATGGTGGTTGGTGGATGGTTTTTTTTTCTTTTTTTTTTATTCATTTTTATTAAAATAATTCGATAAACTTACTGGCCCAAAGCGGGCACTGGATGGTAGATGGTGGATGATGGATGGTGGATGGTGGATGATGGATGATGGATGGTGATGGTGGATGGTAGATGGTGGATGCTGGATGGTAGATGGTAGATTGTGGATGGTAGATGGTGGAATGTAGATGGTGGATGGTGGAAGGTAGATGGTAGATTGTGGATGGTGGAGGTGGATGGTGGATGGTGGATGGTGGATGGTGGATGGTGGATGGTGGATGGTGGATGGTGGATGGTGGATGGTGGATGGTGTGATGGTGGATGGTGGATGGTGGATGGTGGATGGTGGATGGTGGATGGTGGATGGTGGATGGTGGATGGTGGATGGTGGATGGTGGATGGTGGATGGTGGATGGTGGATGGTGGATGGTGGATGGTGGATGGTAGATGGTGGATGATGGAAGGTGGATGATGGATGGTGGATGGTGGATGGTGGATGGTGGATGGTGGATGGTGGATGGTGGACGGTGGATGGTAGATGGTGGAAGGTAGATGGTAGATGGCGGACGGTGGATGGTGGATGGTGGATGGTGGATGGTGGATGGTGGATGGTGGATGGTGTTTTTTTATTCATTTTTATTAAAATAATTCGATAAACTTACTGGCCCAAAGCGGGCACTCTAAGTTAAACTTATCCTATGTCTTTCGACTTAAACTAAAAATTCATATGATTAAGACTAATTATCTTAACTGTACATTTAAGTAATAAGAAACATTTTTTACATAAAAACTTAATGAATGGATGGTGGATGGTGGATGGTGGATGGTGGATGGTGGAAGGTAGATGGTAGATGGTGGATGGTGGATGGTGGATGGTGGATGGTGGATGGTGGATTGTGGATGGTGGATGGTGGATGGTGGATGGTGGATGGTGGATGGTGGATGGTAGGTGGTAGATGGTAGATGGTGGATAGGATGGTGGATGGTGGATGGTGGATGGTGGATGGTGGATGGTGGATGGTAGATGGTGGATTGGATGATGGATGGTGGATGGTTAATTGGATGTTGGATTTTGGATGGTGGATGGTGGATGGTGGATAGTGGATGGTAGATGGTAGATGGTGGATGGTGGATGGTGGATGGTGGACGGTGGATTGTGGACTGGTTGGTGGATGGTGAATGGTGGATGGTGGATGGTAGATGGTAGATGGTAGATGGTAGATGGTAGATGGTGGATGATGGATGGTAGATGGTAGATGGTAGATGGTGGATAGGATGGTGGATGGTAGATGGCAGATGGTGGTTGGTGGATGGTTTTTTTTTCTTTTTTTTTTATTCATTTTTATTAAAATAGTTCGATAAACTTACTGGCCCAAAGCGGGCACTCTAAGTTAAACTTAAACTTATCCTATGTCTTTCGACTTAAACTAAAAATTCATATGATTAAGACTAATTATCTTAACTGTACATTTAAGTAATAAGAAAAATTTATTACATAAAAACTTAATGAATTCATGGTGGATGGTGGATGGTGGATGGTGGATGGTGGATGGTAGATGGTGGATGATGGATGGTGGATGGTGGATGATGGATGATGGATGGTGATGGTGTATGGTAGATGGTGGATGCTGGATGGTAGATGGTAGATTGTGGATGGTAGGTTGTGGAATGTAGATGGTAGATGGTGGAAGGTAGATGGCGGACGGTGGATGGTGGATGGTGGATGGTGGATGGTGGATGGTAGATGGTGGATGATGGATGGTGGATGGTGGATGATGGATGATGGATGGTGATGGTGGATGGTAGATGGTGGATGCTGGATGGTAGATGGTAGATTGTGGATGGTAGATGGTGGAATGTAGATGGTGGATGGTGGAAGGTAGATGGCGGATCGTGGATGGTGGATGGTGGATGGTGGATGGTGGATGGTGGATGGTGGATGGTGGATGGTGGATGGTGGATGGTGGATGGTGGATGGTGGATGGTGGATGGTGGATGGTGGATGGTGGATGGTGGATGGTGGATGGTGGATGGTGGATGGTGGATGGTGGATGGTGGATGGTGGATGGTGGATGGTGGATGGTGGATGGTGGATGGTGGATGGTGGATGGAGGATGGTGGATGGTGGATGGTGGATGGTGGATGGTGGATGGTGGATGGTGGATGGTGGATGGTGGATGGTGGATGGTGGATGGTAGATGGTGGATGATGGAAGGTGGATGATGGATGGTGGATGGTGGATGGTGGATGGTGGATGGTGGATGGTGGATGGTGGACGGTGGATGGTGGATGGTGGATGGTGGATGGTGGATGATGGATGGTAGATGGTGGAAGGTGGAATGTAGATGGTAGATGGTGGAAGGTAGATGGTAGATGGCGGACGGTGGATGGTGGATGGTGGATGGTGGATGGTGGATGGTGGATGGTGGATGGTGGATGGTGGATGGTGGATGGTGGATGGTGGATGGTGGATGGTGGATGGTAGATGGTAGATGGTAGATGGCAGACGGTGGTTGGTGGATGGTTTTTTTTTTCTTTTTTTTTTATTCATTTTTATTAAAATAATTCGATAAACTTACTGGCCCAAAGCGGGCACTGGATGGTAGATGGTGGATGATGGATGGTGGATGGTGGATGGTGGATGATGGATGATGGATGGTGATGGTGGATGGTAGATGGTGGATGCTGGATGGTAGATGGTAGATTGTGGATGGTAGATGGTGGAATGTAGATGGTGGATGGTGGAAGGTAGATGGCGGATCGTGGATGGTGGATGGTGGATGGTGGATGGTGGATGGTGGATGGTGGATGGTGGATGGTGGATGGTGGATGGTGGATGGTGGATGGTGGATGGTGGATGGTGGATGGTGGATGGTGGATGGTGGATGGTGGATGGTGGATGGTGGATGGTGGATGGTGGATGGTGGATGGTAGATGGTGGAAGGTGGATGATGGATGGTGGATGGTGGATGGTGGATGGTGGATGGTGGATGGTGGATGGTGGACGGTGGATGGTGGATGGTGGATGGTGGATGGTGGATGATGGATGGTAGATGGTGGAAGGTGGAATGTAGATGGTAGATGGTGGAAGGTAGATGGTAGATGGCGGACGGTGGATGGTGGATGGTGGATGGTGGATGGTGGATGGTGGATGGTGGATGGTGGATGGTGGATGGTGGATGGTGGATGGTGGATGGTGGATGGTGGATGGTGGATGGTAGATGGTAGATGGTAGATGGCAGACGGTGGTTGGTGGATGATTTTTTTTTCTTTTCTTTTTATTCATTTTTATTAAAATAATTCGATAAACTTACTGGCCCAAAGCGGGCACTCTAAGTTAAACTTATCCTATGTCTTTCGACTTAAACTAAAAATTCATATGATTAAGACTAATTATCTTAACTGTACATTTAAGTAATAAGAAAAATTTTTTACATAAAAACTTGGATGGTGGATGGTGGATGGTGGATGGTGGATGGTGGATGGTGGATGGTGGATGGTGGATGGTGGATGGTGGATGGTGGATGGTGGATGGTGGATGGTGGATGGTAGATGGTGGATGATGGATGGTGGATGGTGGATGATGGATGATGGATGGTGGATGGTGGATGGTGGATGGTGGATGGTGGATGGTGGATGGTGGATGGTGGATGGTGGATGGTGGATGGTGGATGGTGGAAGGTAGATGGTAGATGGTGGATGGTGGATGGTGGATGGTGGATTGTGGATGGTGGATGGTGGATGGTGGATGGTGGATGGTGGATGGTGGATGGTGGATGGTGGATGGTGGATGGTGGATGGTGGATGGTGGATGGTGGATGGTGGATGGTGGATGGTGGATGGTGGATGGTGGATGGTGGATGGTGGATGGTGGATGGTGGATGGTGGATGGTGGATGGTGGATGGTGGATGGTGGATGGTGGATGGTGGATGGTGGATGTTAGATGGTGGATGATGGAAGGTGGATGGTGGTTGATGGATGATGGATGGTAGATGGTAGATGGTGGATGGTAGATGGTGGATGATGGATGATGGATGGTAGATGGTAGATGGTGGATGGTAGATGCTGGACGGTGGATGGTGGATGGGGGATGGTAGATGGTAGTTGGTGGATGAGGGATGGTGGATGGTGGATGGTAGATGGTAGATGGTGGATGGTTTAATGGTGGATGATGGATGGTAGATGGTGGAAGGTGGATGGTGGATGGTGAATGGTGGATGCTGGATGGTAGATTGTGGATGGTAGATTGTGGATTGTAGATGGTGGAAGGTAGATGGTAGATGGTGGGTGGGGGATGGTGGATTGGATGGTGGATGGTGGATGGTGGGTGGTAGATGGTAGATGATGGATGGTAGATGGTGGATGATGGATGGTGGACGATGTGTGGTAGATAGTAGATGATGGATGGTAGATGGTGGATGATGGATGGTAGATGGTGGATGATGGATGGTAGATGGTAGATGGTGGATGGTAGATGCTGGACGGTGGATGGTGGATGGGGGATGGTAGATGGTAGATGGTGGATGAGGGATGGTGGATGGTGGATGGTAGATGGTAGATGGTGGATGGTTTAATGGTGGATGATGGATGGTAGATGGTGGAAGGTGGATGGTGGATGGTGAATGGTGGATGCTGGATGGTAGATTGTGGACGGTAGATTGTGGATTGTAGATGGTGGAATTTAGATGGTAGATGGTGGGTGGGGGATGGTGGATTGGATGGTGGATGGTGGATGGTGGGTGGTAGATGGTAGATGGTGGATAGGATGGTGGATGGTGGATGGTGGATGGTAGATGGTAGATGGTGGATGATGGATGATGGATGGTGGATGGTGGATGGTGGATGGTGGATGGTGGATGGTGGATGATGGATGGTAGATGGTGGAAGGTGGATGGTGGATGGTGAATGGTGGATGGTAGATTGTGGCTGGTACCTTCCACCATGGTAGATGATGGATGGTGGATGGTGGATGGTGGATGGTGGATGGTGGATGGTGGATGGTGGATGGTGGATGGTAGATGGTGGATGATGGATGGTGGATGGTGGATGATGGATGATGGATGGTGATGGTGTATGGTAGATGGTGGATGCTGGATGGTAGATGGTAGATTGTGGATGGTAGATTGTGGAATGTAGATGGTAGATGGTGGAAGGTAGATGGCGGACGGTGGATGGTGGATGGTGGATGGTGGATGGTGGATGGTGGATGGTAGATGGTGGATGATGGATGGTGGATGGTGGATGATGGATGATGGATGGTGATGGTGGATGGTAGATGGTGGATGCTGGATGGTAGATGGTAGATTGTGGATGGTAGATGGTGGAATGTAGATGGTGGATGGTGGAAGGTAGATGGCGGATCGTGGATGGTGGATGGTGGATGGTGGATGGTGGATGGTGGATGGTGGATGGTGGATGGTGGATGGTGGATGGTGGATGGTGGATGGTGGATGGTGGATGGTGGATGGTGGATGGTGGATGGTGGATGGTGGATGGTGGATGGTGGATGGTGGATGGTGGATGGTGGATGGTGGATGGTGGATGGTGGATGGTGGATGGTGGATGGTGGATGGTGGATGGTGGATGGTGGATGGTGGATGGTGGATGGTGGATGGTGGATGGTGGATGGTGGATGGTGGATGGTGGATGGTGGATGGTGGATGGTAGATGGTGGATGATGGAAGGTGGATGATGGATGGTGGATGGTGGATGGTGGATGGTGGATGGTGGATGGTGGATGGTGGATGGTGGACGGTGGACGGTGGATGGTGGATGGTGGATGGTGGATGATGGATGGTAGATGGTGGAAGGTGGAATGTAGATGGTAGATGGTGGAAGGTAGATGGTAGATGGCGGACGGTGGATGGTGGATGGTGGATGGTGGATGGTGGATGGTGGATGGTGGATGGTGGATGGTGGATGGTGGATGGTGGATGGTGGATGGTAGATGGTAGATGGTAGATGGCAGACGGTGGTTGGTGGATGGTTTTTTTTTCTTTTTTTTTTATTCATTTTTATTAAAATAATTCGATAAACTTACTGGCCCAAAGCGGGCACTCTAAGTTAAACTTAAAATTATCCTATGTCTTTCGACTTAAACTAAAAATTCATATGATTAAGACTAATTATCTTAACTGTACATTTAAGTAATAAGAAAAATTTTTTACATAAAAACTTAATGAATGGATGGTGGATGGTGGATGGTGGATGGTGGATGGTGGATGGTGGATGGTGGATGGTGGATGGTGGATGGTGGATGGTGGATGGTGGATGATGGATGGTGGATGGTGGATGGTGGATGGTGGATGGTGGATGGTAGATGGTGGATGGTGGATGATGGATGATGGATGGTGGATGGTGGATGGTGGATGGTGGATGGTGGATGGTGGATGGTGGAAGGTAGATGGTAGAGGGCGGACGGTGGATGGTGGATGGTGGATGGTGGATGGTGGATGGTGGATGGTGGATGGTGGATGGTGGATGGTGGATTGTGGATGGTGGATGGTGGATGGTGGATGGTGGATGGTGGATGGTGGATGGTGGATGGTGGATGGTGGATGGTGGATGGTGGATGGTGGATGGTGGATGGTGGATGGTGGATGGTGGATGGTGGATGGTGGATGTTAGATGGTGGATGATGGAAGGTGGATGGTGGATGATGGATGATGGATGGTAGATGGTAGATGGTAGATGGTGGATGATGGATGATGGATGGTAGATGGTAGATGGTGGATGGTAGATGCTGGACGGTGGATGGTGGATGGGGGATGGTAGATGGTAGTTGGTGGATGAGGGATGGTGGATGGTGGATGGTAGATGGTAGATGGTGGATGGTTTAATGGTGGATGATGGATGGTAGATGGTGGAAGGTGGATGGTGGATGGTGAATGGTGGATGCTGGATGGTAGATTGTGGATGGTAGATTGTGGATTGTAGATGGTGGAAGGTAGATGGTAGATGGTGGGTGGGGGATGGTGGATTGGATGGTGGATGGTGGATGGTGGGTGGTAGATGGTAGATGATGGATGGTAGATGGTGGATGATGGATGGTGGATGGTGGATGATGGATGATGGATGGTGGATGGTGGATGGTGGATGGTGGATGGTGGATGGTGGATGGTGGATGGTGGATGGTGGATGGTGGATGGTGGATGGTGGAAGGTAGATGGTAGATGGTGGATGGTGGATGGTGGATGGTGGATGGTGGATTGTGGATGGTGGATGGTGGATGGTGGATGGTGGATGGTGGATGGTAGATGGTGGATGGTGGATGGTGGATGGTGGATGGTGGATGGTGGATGGTGGATGGTGGATGGTGGATGGTGGATGGTGGATGGTGGATGGTGGATGGTGGATGGTGGATGGTGGATGGTGGATGGTGGATGGTGGATGGTGGATGGTGGATGGTGGATGGTGGATGGTGGATGGTGGATGTTAGATGGTGGATGATGGAAGGTGGATGATGGATGATGGATGGTAGATGGTAGATGGTGGATGGTAGATGGTGGATGATGGATGATGGATGGTAGATGGTAGATGGTGGATGGTAGATGCTGGACGGTGGATGGTGGATGGGGGATGGTAGATGGTAGTTGGTGGATGAGGGATGGTGGATGGTGGATGGTGGATGGTGGATGGTAGATGGTAGATGGTGGATGGTTTAATGGTGGATGATGGATGGTAGATGGTGGATGGTGGATGGTGAATGGTGGATGCTGGATGGTAGATTGTGGATGGTAGATTGTGGATTGTAGATGGTGGAAGGTAGATGGTAGATGGTGGGTGGGGGATGGTGGATGGTGGATGGTGGATGGTGGATGGTGGATGGTGGATGGTGGATGGTGGATGGTGGATGGTGGATGGTGGATGGTGGATGGTGGATGGTGGATGGTGGATGGTGGATGGTGGATGGTGGATGGTGGATGGTGGATGGTGGATGGTGGATGGTGGATGGTGGATGGTGGATGGTGGATGGTGGATGGTGGATGGTGGATGGTGGATGGTGGATGGTGGATGGTGGATGGTGGATGGTGGATGGTGGATGGTGGATGGTGGATGGTGGATGGTGGATGGTGGATGGTGGATGGTAGATGGTGGATGATGGAAGGTGGATGATGGATGGTGGATGGTGGATGGTGGACGGTGGATGGTGGATGGTGGATGGTGGACGGTGGATGGTGGATGGTGGATGGTGGATGATGGATGGTAGATGGTGGAAGGTGGAATGTAGATGGTAGATGGTGGAAGGTAGATGGTAGATGGCGGACGGTGGATGGTGGATGGTGGATGGTGGATGGTGGATGGTGGATGGTGGATGGTGGATGGTGGATGGTGGATGGTGGATGGTGGATGGTGGATGGTGGATGGTGGATGGTGGATGGTGGATGGTAGATGGTAGATGGTAGATGGCAGACGGTGGTTGGTGGATGGTTTTTTTTTCTTTTTTTTTATTCATTTTTATTAAAATAATTCGATAAACTTACTGGCCCAAAGCGGGCACTCTAAGTTAAACTTATCCTATGTCTTTCGACTTAAACTAAAAATTCATATGATTAAGACTAATTATCTTAACTGTACATTTAAGTAATAAGAAAATTTTTTACATAAAAACTTAATGAATGGATGGTGGATGGTGGATGGTGGATGGTGGATGGTGGATGGTGGATGGTGGATGGTGGATGGTGGATGGTGGATGGTGGATGGTGGATGGTGGATGGTGGATGGTGGATGGTGGATGGTGGATGGTGGATGGTGGATGGTAGATGGTGGATGATGGATGGTGGATGGTGGATGATGGATGATGGATGGTGGATGGTGGATGGTGGATGGTGGATGGTGGATGGTGGATGGTGGATGGTGGATGGTGGATGGTGGATGGTGGATGGTGGAAGGTAGATGGTAGATGGTGGATGGTGGATGGTGGATGGTGGATGGTGGATTGTGGATGGTGGATTATGGATGGTGGATGGTGGATGGTGGATGGTGGATGGTGGATGGTGGATGGTGGATGGTGGATGGTGGATGGTGGATGGTGGATGGTGGATGGTGGATGGTGGATGGTGGATGGTGGATGGTGGATGGTGGATGGTGGATGGTAGATGGTGGATGATGGATGATGGATGGTAGATGGTAGATGGTGGATGGTAGATGCTGGACGGTGGATGGTGGATGGGGGATGGTAGATGGTAGTTGGTGGATGAGGGATGGTGGATGGTGGATGGTAGATGGTAGATGGTGGATTGTTTAATGGTGGATGATGGATGATGGATGGTAGATGGTAGATGGTGGATGGTAGATGCTGGACGGTGGATGGTGGATGGGGGATGGTAGATGGTAGTTGGTGGATGAGGGATGGTGGATGGTGGATGGTAGATGGTAGATGGTGGATGGTTTAATGGTGGATGATGGATGGTAGATGGTGGAAGGTGGATGGTGGATGGTGAATGGTGGATGCTGGATGGTAGATTGTGGATGGTAGATTGTGGATTGTAGATGGTGGAAGGTAGATGGTAGATGGTGGGTGGGGGATGGTGGATTGGATGGTGGATGGTGGATGGTGGGTGGTAGATGGTAGATGATGGATGGTAGATGGTGGATGATGGATGGTGGACGATGTGTGGTAGATAGTAGATGATGGATGGTAGATGGTGGATGATGGATGATGGATGGTGGATGGTGGGTGGTAGATGGTAGATGGTGGATAGGATGGTGGATGGTGGATGGTGGATGGTAGATGGTAGATGGTGGATGATGGATGGTGGATGATGGATGGTGGATGGTGGATGATGGATGATGGATGGTGGATGGTGGATGGTGGATGGTGGATGGTGGATGGTGGATGGTGGATGGTGGATGGTGGATTGTGGATGGTGGATGGTGGATGGTGGATGGTGGGTGGTAGATGGTAGATGGTGGATAGGATGGTGGATGGTGGATGGTGGATGGTAGATGGTAGATGGTGGATGATGGATGGTGGATGATGGATGGTGGATGGTGGATGGTGGATGGTGGATGGTGGATGGTGGATGGTGGATGATGAATGGTAGATGGTGGAAGGTGGATGGTGGATGGTGAATGGTGGATGGTAGATTGTGGCTGGTACCTTCCACCATGGTAGATGATGGATGGTGGATGGTGGATGGTGGATGGTGGATGGTGGATGGTGGATGGTGGATGGTGGATGGTAGATGGTGGATGATGGATGGTGGATGGTGGATGATGGATGATGGATGGTGATGGTGTATGGTAGATGGTGGATGCTGGATGGTAGATGGTAGATTGTGGATGGTAGATTGTGGAATGTAGATGGTAGATGGTGGAAGGTAGATGGCGGACGGTGGATGGTGGATGGTGGATGGTGGATGGTGGATGGTGGATGGTAGATGGTGGATGATGGATGGTGGATGGTGGATGATGGATGATGGATGGTGATGGTGGATGGTAGATGGTGGATGCTGGATGGTAGATGGTAGATTGTGGATGGTAGATGGTGGAATGTAGATGGTGGATGGTGGAAGGTAGATGGCGGATCGTGGATGGTGGATGGTGGATGGTGGATGGTGGATGGTGGATGGTGGATGGTGGATGGTGGATGGTGGATGGTGGATGGTGGATGGTGGATGGTGGATGGTGGATGGTGGATGGTGGATGGTGGATGGTGGATGGTGGATGGTGGATGGTCGATGGTGGATGGTGGATGGTGGATGGTGGATGGTGGATGGTGGATGGTGGATGGTGGATGGTGGATGGTGGATGGTGGATGGTGGATGGTGGATGGTAGATGGTGGATGATGGAAGGTGGATGATGGATGGTGGATGGTGGATGGTGGATGGTGGATGGTGGATGGTGGATGGTGGATGGTGGACGGTGGATGGTGGATGGTGGATGGTGGATGATGGATGGTAGATGGTGGAAGGTGGAATGTAGATGGTAGATGGTGGAAGGTAGATGGTAGATGGCGGACGGTGGATGGTGGATGGTGGATGGTGGATGGTGGATGGTGGATGGTGGATGGTGGATGGTGGATGGTGGATGGTGGATGGTGGATGGTGGATGGTGGATGGTGGATGGTAGATGGTAGATGGTAGATGGCAGACGGTGGTTGGTGGATGGTTTTTTTTTCTTTTTTTTTTATTCATTTTTATTAAAATAATTCGATAAACTTACTGGCCCAAAGCGGGCACTCTAAGTTAAACTTAAAATTATCCTATGTCTTTCGACCTAAACTAAAAATTCATATGATTAAGACTAATTATCTTAACTGTACATTTAAGTAATAAGAAAAATTTTTTACATAAAAACTTAATGAATGGATGGTGGATGGTGGATGGTGGATGGTGGATGGTGGATGGTGGATGGTGGATGGTGGATGGTGGATGGTGGATGGTGGATGGTGGATGGTGGATGGTAGATGGTGGATGGTGGATGGTGGATGATGGATGATGGATGGTGGATGGTGGATGGTGGATGGTGGATGGTGGATGGTGGATGGTGGATGGTGGATGGTGGATTGTGGATGGTGGATGGTGGATGGTGGATGGTGGATGGTGGATGGTGGATGGTGGATGGTGGATGGTGGATGGTGGATGATGGATGATGGATGGTGGATGGTGGATGGTGGATGGTGGATGGTGGATGGTGGATGGTGGATGGTGGATGGTGGATGGTGGATGGTGGATGGTGGATGTTAGATGGTGGATGATGGAAGGTGGATGGTGGATGATGGATGATGGATGGTAGATGGTAGATGGTGGATGATGGATGATGGATGGTAGATGGTAGATGGTGGATGGTAGATGCTGGACGGTGGATGGTGGATGGGGGATGGTAGATGGTAGTTGGTGGATGAGGGATGGTGGATGGTGGATGGTAGATGGTAGATGGTGGATGGTTTAATGGTGGATGATGGATGGTAGATGGTGGATGGTGGATGGTGAATGGTGGATGCTGGATGGTAGATTGTGGATGGTAGATTGTGGATTGTAGATGGTGGAAGGTAGATGGTAGATGGTGGGTGGGGGATGGTGGATTGGATGGTGGATGGTGGATGGTGGGTGGTAGATGGTAGATGATGGATGGTAGATGGTGGATGGTGGATGGTGGATGATGGATGATGGATGGTGGATGGTGGATGGTGGATGGTGGATGGTGGATGGTGGATGGTGGATGGTGGATGGTGGATGGTGGATGGTGGAAGGTAGATGGTAGAGGGCGGACGGTGGATGGTGGATGGTGGATGGTGGATGGTGGATGGTGGATTGTGGATGGTGGATGGTGGATGGTGGATGGTGGATGGTGGATGGTGGATGGTGGATGGTGGATGGTGGATGGTGGATGGTGGATGGTGGATGGTGGATGGTGGATGGTGGATGGTGGATGGTGGATGGTGGATGGTGGATGGTGGATGGTGGATGGTGGATGGTGGATGGTGGATGGTGGATGGTGGATGGTGGATGGTGGATGGTGGATGGTGGATGTTAGATGGTGGATGATGGAAGGTGGATGGTGGATGATGGATGATGGATGGTAGATGGTAGATGGTGGATGGTAGATGGTAGATGGTGGATGATGGATGATGGATGGTAGATGGTAGATGGTGGATGGTAGATGCTGGACGGTGGATGGTGGATGGGGGATGGTAGATGGTAGTTGGTGGATGAGGGATGGTGGATGGTGGATGGTAGATGGTAGATGGTGGATGGTTTAATGGTGGATGATGGATGGTAGATGGTGGAAGGTGGATGGTGGATGGTGAATGGTGGATGCTGGATGGTAGATTGTGGATGGTAGATTGTGGATTGTAGATGGTGGAAGGTAGATGGTAGATGGTGGGTGGGGGATGGTGGATTGGATGGTGGATGGTGGATGGTGGGTGGTAGATGGTAGATGATGGATGGTAGATGGTGGATGATGGATGGTGGACGATGTGTGGTAGATAGTAGATGATGGATGGTAGATGGTGGATGATGGATGATGGATGGTAGATGGTGGATGATGGATGATGGATGGTAGATGGTAGATGGTGGATGGTAGATGCTGGACGGTGGATGGTGGATGGGGGATGGTAGATGGTAGATGGTGGATGAGGGATGGTGGATGGTAGATGGTAGATGGTGGATGGTTTAATGGTGGATGATGGATGGTAGATGGTGGAAGGTGGATGGTGGATGGTGGATGGTGGATGCTGGATGGTAGATTGTGGACGGTAGATTGTGGATTGTAGATGGTGGAAGGTAGATGGTAGATGGTGGGTGGGGGATGGTGGATTGGATGGTGGATGGTGGATGGTGGGTGGTAGATGGTAGATGGTGGATAGGATGGTGGATGGTGGATGGTGGATGGTAGATGGTAGATGGTGGATGATGGATGGTGGATGATGGATGGTGGATGGTGGATGGTGGATGGTGGATGGTGGATGGTGGATGATGAATGGTAGATGGTGGAAGGTGGATGGTGGATGGTGAATGGTGGATGGTAGATTGTGGCTGGTACCTTCCACCATGGTAGATGATGGATGGTGGATGGTGGATGGTGGATGGTGGATGGTGGATGGTGGATGGTGGATGGTGGATGGTGGATGGTGGATGGTGGATGGTAGATGGTGGATGATGGATGGTGGATGGTGGATGATGGATGATGGATGGTGATGGTGTATGGTAGATGGTGGATGCTGGATGGTAGATGGTAGATTGTGGATGGTAGATTGTGGAATGTAGATGGTAGATGGTGGAAGGTAGATGGCGGACGGTGGATGGTGGATGGTGGATGGTGGATGGTGGATGGTGGATGGTAGATGGTGGATGATGGATGGTGGATGGTGGATGATGGATGATGGATGGTGATGGTGGATGGTAGATGGTGGATGCTGGATGGTAGATGGTAGATTGTGGAATGTAGATGGTGGATGGTGGAAGGTAGATGGCGGATCGTGGATGGTGGATGGTGGATGGTGGATGGTGGATGGTGGATGGTGGATGGTGGATGGTGGATGGTGGATGGTCAATGGTGGATGGTGGATGGTGGATGGTGGATGGTGGATGGTGGATGGTGGATGGTGGATGGTGGATGGTGGATGGTGGATGGTGGATGGTGGATGGTGGATGGTGGATGGTGGATGGTGGATGGTGGATGGTGGATGGTGGATGGTGGATGGTGGATGGTGGATGGTGGATGGTGGATGGTGGATGGTGGATGGTAGATGGTGGATGATGGAAGGTGGATGATGGATGGTGGATGGTGGATGGTGGATGGTGGATGGTGGATGGTGGATGGTGGACGGTGGATGGTGGATGGTGGATGGTGGATGATGGATGGTAGATGGTGGAAGGTGGAATGTAGATGGTAGATGGTGGAAGGTAGATGGTAGATGGTGGATGGTGGATGGTGGATGGTGGATGGTGGATGGTGGATGGTGGATGGTGGATGGTAGATGGTAGATGGTAGATGGTAGATGGTGGTTGGTGGATGGTTTTTTTTCTTTTTTTTTTATTCATTTTTATTAAAATAATTCGATAAACTTACTGGCCCAAAGCGGGCACTCTAAGTTAAACTTAAACTTATCCTATGTCTTTCGACTTAAACTAAAAATTCATATGATTAAGACTAATTATCTTAACTGTACATTTAAGTAATAAGAAAAATTTTTTACATAAAAACTTAATGAATGGATGGTGGATGGTGGATGGTGGATGGTGGATGGTGGATGGTGGATGGTGGATGGTGGATGGTGGATGGTGGATGGTGGATGGTGGATGGTAGATGGTGGATGGTGGATGGTGGATGATGGATGATGGATGGTGGATGGTGGATGGTGGATGGTGGATGGTGGATGGTGGATGGTGGAAGGTAGATGGTAGAGGGCGGACGGTGGATGGTGGATGGTGGATGGTGGATGGTGGATGGTGGATGGTGGATGGTGGATGGTGGATTGTGGATGGTGGATGGTGGATGGTGGATGGTGGATGGTGGATGGTGGATGGTGGATGGTGGATGGTGGATGGTGGATGATGGATGATGGATGGTGGATGGTGGATGGTGGATGGTGGATGGTGGATGGTGGATGGTGGATGGTGGATGGTGGATGGTGGATGGTGGATGGTGGATGGTGGATGGTGGATGTTAGATGGTGGATGATGGAAGGTGGATGGTGGATGATGGATGATGGATGGTAGATGGTAGATGGTGGATGATGGATGATGGATGGTAGATGGTAGATGGTGGATGGTAGATGCTGGACGGTGGATGATGGATGGTAGATGGTGGATGGTGGATGGTGAATGGTGGATGCTGGATGGTAGATTGTGGATGGTAGATTGTGGATTGTAGATGGTGGAAGGTAGATGGTAGATGGTGGGTGGGGGATGGTGGATTGGATGGTGGATGGTGGATGGTGGGTGGTAGATGGTAGATGATGGATGGTAGATGGTGGATGATGGATGGTGGATGGTGGATGATGGATGATGGATGGTGGATGGTGGATGGTGGATGGTGGATGGTGGATGGTGGATGGTGGATGGTGGATGGTGGATGGTGGATGGTGGATGGTGGAAGGTAGATGGTAGATGGTGGACGGTGGATGGTGGATGGTGGATGGTGGATGGTGGATGGTGGATTGTGGATGGTGGATGGTGGATGGTGGATGGTGGATGGTGGATGGTGGATGGTGGATGGTGGATGGTGGATGGTGGATGGTGGATGGTGGATGGTGGATGGTGGATGGTGGATGGTGGATGGTGGATGGTGGATGGTGGATGGTGGATGGTGGATGGTGGATGGTGGATGGTGGATGGTGGATGGTGGATGGTGGATGGTGGATGGTGGATGGTGGATGTTAGATGGTGGATGATGGAAGGTGGATGGTGGATGATGGATGATGGATGGTAGATGGTAGATGGTGGATGGTAGATGGTGGATGATGGATGATGGATGGTAGATGGTAGATGGTGGATGGTAGATGCTGGACGGTGGATGGTGGATGAGGGATGGTGGATGGTGGATGGTAGATGGTAGATGGTGGATGGTTTAATGGTGGATGATGGATGGTAGATGGTGGAAGGTGGATGGTGGATGGTGAATGGTGGATGCTGGATGGTAGATTGTGGATGGTAGATTGTGGATTGTAGATGGTGGAAGGTAGATGGTAGATGGTGGGTGGGGGATGGTGGATTGGATGGTGGATGGTGGATGGTGGGTGGTAGATGGTAGATGATGGATGGTAGATGGTGGATGATGGATGGTGGACGATGTGTGGTAGATAGTAGATGATGGATGGTAGATGGTGGATGATGGATGATGGATGGTAGATGGTGGATGATGGATGATGGATGGTAGATGGTGGATGGTAGATGCTGGACGGTGGATGGTGGATGGGGGATGGTAGATGGTAGATGGTGGATGAGGGATGGTGGATGGTGGATGGTAGATGGTAGATGGTGGATGGTTTAATGGTGGATGATGGATGGTAGATGGTGGAAGGTGGATGGTGGATGGTGAATGGTGGATGCTGGATGGTAGATTGTGGACGGTAGATTGTGGATTGTAGATGGTGGAAGGTAGATGGTAGATGGTGGGTGGGGGATGGTGGATTGGATGGTGGATGGTGGATGGTGGGTGGTAGATGGTAGATGGTGGATAGGATGGTGGATGGTGGATGGTGGATGGTAGATGGTAGATGGTGGATGATGGATGGTGGATGATGGATGGTGGATGGTGGATGGTGGATGGTGGATGGTGGATGGTGGATGATGGATGATGGATGGTAGATGGTGGAAGGTGGATGGTGGATGGTGAATGGTGGATGGTAGATTGTGGCTGGTACCTTCCACCATGGTAGATGATGGATGGTGGATGGTGGATGGTGGATGGTGGATGGTGGATGGTGGATGGTGGATGGTGGATGGTGGATGGTGGATGGTGGATGGTAGATGGTGGATGATGGATGGTGGATGCTGGATGATGGATGATGGATGGTGATGGTGTATGGTAGATGGTGGATGCTGGATGGTAGATGGTAGATTGTGGATGGTAGATTGTGGAATGTAGATGGTAGATGGTGGAAGGTAGATGGCGGACGGTGGATGGTGGATGGTGGATGGTGGATGGTGGATGGTGGATGGTAGATGGTGGATGATGGATGGTGGATGGTGGATGATGGATGATGGATGGTGATGGTGGATGGTAGATGGTGGATGCTGGATGGTAGATGGTAGATTGTGGAATGTAGATGGTGGATGGTGGAAGGTAGATGGCGGATCGTGGATGGTGGATGGTGGATGGTGGATGGTGGATGGTGGATGGTGGATGGTGGATGGTGGATGGTGGATGGTGGATGGTAGATGGTGGATGATGGATGGTAGATGGTGGAAGGTGGATGGTGGATGGTGAATGGTGGATGCTGGATGGTAGATTGTGGATGGTAGATTGTGGATTGTAGATGGTGGAAGGTAGATGGTAGATGGTGGGTGGGGGATGGTGGATTGGATGGTGGATGGTGGATGGTGGGTGGTAGATGGTAGATGATGGATGGTAGATGGTGGATGATGGATGGTGGACGATGTGTGGTAGATAGTAGATGATGGATGGTAGATGGTGGATGATGGATGATGGATGGTAGATGGTGGATGATGGATGATGGATGGTAGATGGTGGATGGTAGATGCTGGACGGTGGATGGTGGATGGGGGATGGTAGATGGTAGATGGTGGATGAGGGATGGTGGATGGTAGATGGTAGATGGTGGATGGTTTAATGGTGGATGATGGATGGTAGATGGTGGAAGGTGGATGGTGGATGGTGGATGGTGGATGCTGGATGGTAGATTGTGGACGGTAGATTGTGGATTGTAGATGGTGGAAGGTAGATGGTAGATGGTGGGTGGGGGATGGTGGATTGGATGGTGGATGGTGGATGGTGGGTGGTAGATGGTAGATGGTGGATAGGATGGTGGATGGTGGATGGTGGATGGTAGATGGTAGATGGTGGATGATGGATGGTGGATGATGGATGGTGGATGGTGGATGGTGGATGGTGGATGGTGGATGGTGGATGATGGATGATGGATGGTAGATGGTGGAAGGTGGATGGTGGATGGTGAATGGTGGATGGTAGATTGTGGCTGGTACCTTCCACCATGGTAGATGATGGATGGTGGATGGTGGATGGTGGATGGTGGATGGTGGATGGTGGATGGTGGATGGTGGATGGTGGATGGTGGATGGTAGATGGTGGATGATGGATGGTGGATGCTGGATGATGGATGATGGATGGTGATGGTGTATGGTAGATGGTGGATGCTGGATGGTAGATGGTAGATTGTGGATGGTAGATTGTGGAATGTAGATGGTAGATGGTGGAAGGTAGATGGCGGACGGTGGATGGTGGATGGTGGATGGTGGATGGTGGATGGTGGATGGTAGATGGTGGATGATGGATGGTGGATGGTGGATGATGGATGATGGATGGTGATGGTGGATGGTAGATGGTGGATGCTGGATGGTAGATGGTAGATTGTGGAATGTAGATGGTGGAAGGTAGATGGCGGATCGTGGATGGTGGATGGTGGATGGTGGATGGTGGATGGTGGATGGTGGATGGTGGATGGTGGATGGTGGATGGTGGATGGTCAATGGTGGATGGTGGATGGTGGATGGTGGATGGTGGATGGTGGATGGTGGATGGTGGATGGTGGATGGTGGATGGTGGATGGTGGATGGTGGATGGTGGATGGTGGATGGTGGATGGTGGATGGTGGATGGTGGATGGTGGATGGTGGATGGTGGATGGTGGATGGTGGATGGTGGATGGTGGATGGTGGATGGTGGATGGTGGATGGTGGATGGTGGATGGTAGATGGTGGATGATGGAAGGTGGATGATGGATGGTGGATGGTGGATGGTGGATGGTGGATGGTGGATGGTGGATGGTGGACGGTGGATGGTGGATGGTGGATGGTGGATGATGGATGGTAGATGGTGGAAGGTGGAATGTAGATGGTAGATGGTGGAAGGTAGATGGTAGATGGCGGATGGTGGATGGTGGATGGTGGATGGTGGATGGTGGATGGTGGATGGTGGATGGTGGATGGTGGATGGTAGATGGTAGATGGTAGATGGTAGATGGTGGTTGGTGGATGGTTTTTTTTCTTTTTTCTTTATTCATTTTTATTAAAATAATTCGATAAACTTACTGGCCCAAAGCGGGCACTCTAAGTTAAACTTAAAATTATCCTATGTCTTTCGACTTAAACTAAAAATTCATATGATTAAGACTAATTATCTTAACTGTACATTTAAGTAATAAGAAAAATTTTTTACATAAAAACTTAATGAATGGATGGTGGATGGTGGATGGTGGATGGTGGATGGTGGATGGTGGATGGTGGATGGTGGATGGTGGATGGTGGATGGTGGATGGTGGATGGTGGATGGTGGATGGTGGATGGTGGATGGTGGATGGTGGATGGTGGATGGTAGATGGTGGATGATGGATGGTGGATGGTGGATGATGGATGATGGATGGTGGATGGTGGATGGTGGATGGTGGATGGTGGATGGTGGATGGTGGAAGGTAGATGGTAGATGGTGGATGGTGGATGGTGGATGGTGGATGGTGGATGGTGGATGGTTGATGGTGGATTGTGGATGGTGGATGGTGGATGGTGGATGGTGGATGGTGGATGGTGGATGGTGGATGGTGGATGGTGGATGGTGGATGGTGGATGGTGGATGGTGGATGGTGGATGGTGGATGGTGGATGGTGGATGGTGGATGGTGGATGGTGGATGGTGGATGGTGGATGATGGATGGTGGATGATGGAAGGTGGATGGTGGATGATGGATGATGGATGATGGATGGTAGATGGTAGATGGTAGATGGTGGATGATGGATGATGGATGGTAGATGGTAGATGGTGGATGGTAGATGCTGGACGGTGGATGGTGGATGGGGGATGGTAGATGGTAGTTGGTGGATGAGGGATGGTGGATGGTGGATGGTAGATGGTAGATGGTGGATGGTTTAATGGTGGATGATGGATGGTAGATGGTGGAAGGTGGATGTTGGATGGTGGATGCTGGATGGTAGATTGTGGATGGTAGATTGTGGATTGTAGATGGTGGAAGGTAGATGGTAGATGGTGGGTGGGGGATGGTGGATTGGATGGTGGATGGTGGATGGTGGGTGGTAGATGGTAGATGATGGATGGTAGATGGTGGATGATGGATGGTGGACGATGTGTGGTAGATAGTAGATGATGGATGGTAGATGGTGGATGATGGATGATGGATGGTAGATGGTGGATGATGGATGATGGATGGTAGATGGTAGATGGTGGATGGTAGATGCTGGACGGTGGATGGTGGATGGGGGATGGTAGATGGTAGATGGTGGATGAGGGATGGTGGATGGTGGATGGTAGATGGTAGATGGTGGATGGTTTAATGGTGGATGATGGATGGTAGATGGTGGAAGGTGGATGGTGGATGGTGAATGGTGGATGCTGGATGGTAGATTGTGGACGGTAGATTGTGGATTGTAGATGGTGGAAGGTAGATGGTAGATGGTGGGTGGGGGATGGTGGATTGGATGGTGGATGGTGGATGGTGGGTGGTAGATGGTAGATAGGATGGTGGATGGTGGATGGTGGATGGTAGATGGTAGATGGTGGATTGGATGATGGATGGTTAATGGTAGATGGTGGATGGTTAATTGGATGTTGGATTTTGGATGGTGGATGGTGGATGGTGGACGGTGGATTGTGGATTGGTTGGTGGATGGTGAATGGTGGATGGTGGATGGTAGATGGTAGATGGTAGATGGTGGATGATGGATGGTAGATGGTAGATGGTGGATAGGATGGTGGATGGTAGATGGTAGATGGTGGTTGGTGGATGGTTTTTTTTTTCTTTTTTTTTTATTCATTTTTATTAAAATAATTCGATAAACTTACTGGCCCAAAGCGGGTACTCTAAGTTAAACTTAAACTTATCCTATGTCTTTCGACTTAAACTAAAAATTCATATGATTAAGACTAATTATCTTAACTGTACATTTAAGTAATAAGAAAAATTTTTTACATAAAAACTTAATGAATGGATGGTGGATGGTGGATGGTGGATGGTGGATGGTGGATGGTGGATGGTAGATGGTGGATGATGGATGGTGGATGGTGGATGATGGATGATGGATGGTGATGGTGGATGGTAGATGGTGGATGCTGGATGGTAGATGGTAGATGGTGGATGGTAGATGGTGGAAGGTAGATGGCGGACGGTGGATGGTGGATGGTGGATGGTGGATGGTGGATGGTGGATGGTGGATGGTGGATGGTGGATGGTGGATGGTGGATGGTGGATGGTGGATGGTGGATGGTGGATGGTGGATGGTGGATGGTGGATGGTGGATGGTGGATGGTGGATGGTGGATGGTGGATGGTGGATGGTGGATGGTGGATGGTGGATGGTGGATGGTGGATGGTGGATGGTGGATGGTGGATGGTGGATGGTGGATGGTGGATGGTGGATGGTGGATGGTGGATGGTAGATGGTGGATGGTGGATGGTAGATGGTAGATGGTAGATGGTAGATGGTAGATGGTGGATGGTAGATGGTAGATGGTAGATGGTAGATGGTGGATGGTGGATGGTAGATGGTAGATGGTGGATTGGATGATGGATGGTGGATGGTAGATGGTGGATGGTTAATTGGATGTTGGATTTTGGATGGTGGATGGTGGATGGTGGATAGTGGATGGTAGATGGTAGATGGTGGATGGTGGATGGTGGATGGTGGACGGTGGATTGTGGACTGGTTGGTGGATGGTGAATGGTGGATGGTGTATGGTAGATGGTAGATGGTAGATGGTAGATGGTGGATGATGGATGGTAGATGGTAGATGGTAGATGGTGGATAGGATGGTGGATGGTAGATGGTAGATGGCAGATGATAGATGGTAGATGGTAGATGGTAGATGGTAGATGGTGGAAGGTAGATGGTGGATGGTGGATGGTGGATGGTGGATGGTGGATGGTGGATGGTGGATGGTGGATGGTTGATGGTGGATGGTGGATGGTGGATGGTGGATGGTGGATGGTGGATGGTGGATGGTGGATTGGATGGTGGATGGTGGATGGTGGGTGGTAGATGGTAGATGATGGATGGTAGATGGTGGATGATGGATGGTGGACGATGTGTGGTAGATAGTAGATGATGGATGGTAGATGGTGGATGATGGATGATGGATGGTAGATGGTAGATGGTAGATGGTAGATGGTAGATGGTAGATGGTAGATGGTAGATGGTGGATGGTAGATGGTAGATGGTAGATGGTAGATGGTAGATGGTGGATGGTAGATGGTAGATGGTAGATGGTAGATGGTAGATGGTAGATGGTAGATGGTGGAATGTAGATGGTGGATGGTGGAAGGTAGATGGCGGATCGTGGATGGTGGATGGTGGATGGTGGATGGTGGATGGTGGATGGTGGATGGTGGATGGTGGATGGTGGATGGTGGATGGTGGATGGTGGATGGTGGATGGTGGATGGTGGATGGTGGATGGTGGATGGTGGATGGTGGATGGTGGATGGTGGATGGTGGATGGTGGATGGTGGATGGTGGATGGTGGATAGTGGATGGTGGATGGTGGATGGTGGATGGTGGATGGTGGATGGTGGATGGTGGATGGTGGATGGTGGATGGTGGATGGTGGATGGTGGATGGTAGATGGTGGATGATGGAAGGTGGATGATGGATGGTGGATGGTGGATGGTGGATGGTGGATGGTGGATGGTGGATGGTGGACGGTGGATGGTGGATGGTGGATGGTGGATGATGGATGGTAGATGGTGGAAGGTGGAATGTAGATGGTAGATGGTGGAAGGTAGATGGTAGATGGCGGACGGTGGATGGTGGATGGTGGATGGTGGATGGTGGATGGTGGATGGTGGATGGTGGATGGTGGATGGTGGATGGTAGATGGTAGATGGTAGATGGCAGACGGTGGTTGGTGGATGGTTTTTTTTCTTTTTTTTTATTCATTTTTATTAAAATAATTCGATAAACTTACTGGCCCAAAGCGGGCACTCTAAGTTAAACTTAAACTTATCCTATGTCTTTCGACTTAAACTAAAAATTCATATGATTAAGACTAATTATCTTAACTGTACATTTAAGTAATAAGAAAAATTTTTTACATAAAAACTTAATGAATGGATGGTGGATGGTGGATGGTGGATGGTGGATGGTGGATGGTGGATGGTGGATGGTGGATGGTGGATGGTGGATGGTGGATGGTGGATGGTGGATGGTGGATGGTGGATGGTGGATGGTGGATGGTAGATGGTGGATGATGGATGGTGGATGGTGGATGATGGATGATGGATGGTGGATGGTGGATGGTGGATGGTGGATGGTGGATGGTGGATGGTGGAAGGTAGATGGTAGAGGGCGGACGGTGGATGGTGGATGGTGGATGGTGGATGGTGGATGGTGGATGGTGGATGGTGGATTGTGGATGGTGGATGGTGGATGGTGGATGGTGGATGGTGGATGGTGGATGGTGGATGGTGGATGGTGGATGGTGGATGGTGGATGGTGGATGGTGGATGGTGGATGGTGGATGGTGGATGGTGGATGGTGGATGGTGGATGGTGGATGGTGGATGGTGGATGGTGGATGGTGGATGGTGGATGGTGGATGGTGGATGTTAGATGGTGGATGATGGAAGGTGGATGGTGGATGATGGATGATGGATGGTAGATGGTAGATGGTAGATGGTGGATGATGGATGATGGATGGTAGATGGTAGATGGTGGATGGTAGATGCTGGACGGTGGATGGTGGATGGGGGATGGTAGATGGTAGTTGGTGGATGAGGGACGGTGGATGGTGGATGGTAGATGGTAGATGGTGGATGGTTTAATGGTGGATGATGGATGGTAGATGGTGGAAAGTGGATGGTGGATGGTGAATGGTGAATGCTGGATGGTAGATTGTGGATGGTAGATTGTGGATTGTAGATGGTGGAAGGTAGATGGTAGATGGTGGGTGGGGGATGGTGGATTGGATGGTGGATGGTGGATGGTGGGTGGTAGATGGTAGATGATGGATGGTAGATGGTGGATGATGGATGGTGGACGATGTGTGGTAGATAGTAGATGATGGATGGTAGATGGTGGATGATGGATGATGGATGGTAGATGGTGGATGATGGATGATGGATGGTAGATGGTAGATGGTGGATGGTAGATGCTGGACGGTGGATGGTGGATGGGGGATGGTAGATGGTAGATGGTGGATGAGGGATGGTGGATGGTGGATGGTAGATGGTAGATGGTGGATGGTTTAATGGTGGATGATGGATGGTAGATGGTGGAAGGTGGATGGTGGATGGTGAATGGTGGATGCTGGATGGTAGATTGTGGACGGTAGATTGTGGATTGTAGATGGTGGAAGGTAGATGGTAGATGGTGGGTGGGGGATGGTGGATTGGATGGTGGATGGTGGATGGTGGGTGGTAGATGGTAGATAGGATGGTGGATGGTGGATGGTGGATGGTAGATGGTAGATGGTGGATTGGATGATGGATGGTTAATGGTAGATGGTGGATGGTTAATTGGATGTTGGATGGTGGATGGTGGATGGTGGATGGTGGATGGTGGATGGTAGATGGTAGATGGTGGATGGTGGATGGTGGATAGTGGACGGTGGATTGTGGATTGGTTGGTGGATGGTGAATGGTGGATGGTGGATGGTAGATGGTAGATGGTAGATGGTAGATGGTGGATGATGGATGGTAGATGGTAGATGGTGGATAGGATGGTGGATGGTAGATGGTAGATGGTGGTTGGTGGATGGTTTTTTTTTCTTTTTTTTTTTATTCATTTTTATTAAAATAATTCGATAAACTTACTGGCCCAAAGCGGGCACTCTAAGTTAAACTTAAACTTATCCTATGTCTTTCGACTTAAACTAAAAATTCATATGATTAAGACTAATTATCTTAACTGTACATTTAAGTAATAAGAAAAATTTTTTACATAAAAACTTAATGAATGGATGGTGGATGGTGGATGGTGGATGGTGGATGGTAGATGGTGGATGATGGATGGTGGATGGTGGATGATGGATGATGGATGGTGATGGTGGATGGTAGATGGTGGATGCTGGATGGTAGATGGTGGATGCTGGATGGTAGATGGTAGATTGTGTATGGTAGATGGCGGACGGTGGATGGTGGATGGTGGATGGTGGATGGTGGATGGTGGATGGTGGATGGTGGATGGTGGATGGTGGATGGTGGATGGTGGATGGTGGATGGTGGATGGTGGATGGTGGATGGTGGATGGTGGATGGTGGATGGTGGATGGTGGATGGTGGATGGTGGATGGTGGATGGTGGATGGTGGATGGTGGATGGTGGCTGGTGGATGGTGGATGGTGGATGGTGGATGGTGGATGGTGGATGGTGGATGGTGGATGGTAGATGGTGGATGATGGATGGTGGATGGTGGATGATGGATGATGGATGGTGATGGTGTATGGTAGATGGTGGATGCTGGATGGTAGATGGTAGATTGTGGATGGTAGATTGTGGAATGTAGATGGTAGATGGTGGAAGGTAGATGGCGGACGGTGGATGGTGGATGGTGGATGGTGGATGGTGGATGGTGGATGGTAGATGGTGGATGATGGATGGTGGATGGTGGATGATGGATGATGGATGGTGATGGTGGATGGTAGATGGTGGATGCTGGATGGTAGATGGTAGATTGTGGAATGTAGATGGTGGATGGTGGAAGGTAGATGGCGGATCGTGGATGGTGGATGGTGGATGGTGGATGGTGGATGGTGGATGGTGGATGGTGGATGGTCAATGGTGGATGGTGGATGGTGGATGGTGGATGGTGGATGGTGGATGGTGGATGGTGGATGGTGGATGGTGGATGGTGGATGGTGGATGGTGGATGGTGGATGGTGGATGGTGGATGGTGGATGGTGGATGGTGGATGGTGGATGGTGGATGGTGGATGGTGGATGGTGGATGGTGGATGGTGGATGGTGGATGGTGGATGGTGGATGGTGGATGGTGGATGGTAGATGGCGGATGATGGAAGGTGGATGATGGATGGTGGATGGTGGATGGTGGATGGTGGATGGTGGATGGTGGATGGTGGATGGTGGACGGTGGATGGTGGATGGTGGATGGTGGATGATGGATGGTAGATGGTGGAAGGTGGAATGTAGATGGTAGATGGTGGAAGGTAGATGGTAGATGGCGGATGGTGGATGGTGGATGGTGGATGGTGGATGGTGGATGGTGGATGGTGGATGGTAGATGGTAGATGGTAGATGGCAGACGGTGGTTGGTGGATGGTTTTTTTTCTTTTTTCTTTATTCATTTTTATTAAAATAATTCGATAAACTTACTGGCCCAAAGCGGGCACTCTAAGTTAAACTTAAAATTATCCTATGTCTTTCGACTTAAACTAAAAATTCATATGATTAAGACTAATTATCTTAACTGTACATTTAAGTAATAAGAAAAATTTTTTACATAAAAACTTAATGAATGGATGGTGGATGGTGGATGGTGGATGGTGGATGGTGGATGGTGGATGGTGGATGGTGGATGGTGGATGGTGGATGGTGGATGGTGGATGGTGGATGGTGGATGGTGGATGGTGGATGGTGGATGGTGGATGGTGGATGGTGGATGGTGGATGGTAGATGGTGGATGATGGATGGTGGATGGTGGATGATGGATGATGGATGATGGATGGTGGATGGTGGATGGTGGATGGTGGATGGTGGATGGTGGATGGTAGATGGTAGATGGTAGAGGGCGGACGGTGGATGGTGGATGGTGGATGGTGGATGGTGGATGGTGGATGGTGGATGGTTGATGGTGGATTGTGGATGGTGGATGGTGGATGGTGGATGGTGGATGGTGGATGGTGGATGGTGGATGGTGGATGGTGGATGGTGGATGGTGGATGGTGGATGGTGGATGGTGGATGGTGGATGGTGGATGGTGGATGGTGGATGGTGGATGGTGGATGGTGGATGGTGGATGGTGGATGGTGGATGTTAGATGGTGGATGATGGAAGGTGGATGGTGGATGATGGATGATGGATGGTAGATGGTAGATGGTAGATGGTGGATGATGGATGATGGATGGTAGATGGTAGATGGTGGATGGTAGATGCTGGACGGTGGATGGTGGATGGGGGATGGTAGATGGTAGTTGGTGGATGAGGGATGGTGGATGGTGGATGGTAGATGGTAGATGGTGGATGGTTTAATGGTGGATGATGGATGGTAGATGGTGGAAGGTGGATGGTGGATGGTGAATGGTGGATGCTGGATGGTAGATTGTGGATGGTAGATTGTGGATTGTAGATGGTGGAAGGTAGATGGTAGATGGTGGGTGGGGGATGGTGGATTGGATGGTGGATGGTGGATGGTGGGTGGTAGATGGTAGATGATGGATGGTAGATGGTGGATGATGGATGGTGGACGATGTGTGGTAGATAGTAGATGATGGATGGTAGATGGTGGATGATGGATGATGGATGGTAGATGGTGGATGATGGATGATGGATGGTAGATGGTAGATGGTAGATGGTGGATGGTAGATGCTGGACGGTGGATGGTGGATGGGGGATGGTAGATGGTAGATGGTGGATGAGGGATGGTGGATGGTGGATGGTAGATGGTAGATGGTGGATGGTTTAATGGTGGATGATGGATGGTAGATGGTGGAAGGTGGATGGTGGATGGTGAATGGTGGATGCTGGATGGTAGATTGTGGACGGTAGATTGTGGATTGTAGATGGTGGAAGGTAGATGGTAGATGGTGGGTGGGGGATGGTGGATTGGATGGTGGATGGTGGATGGTGGGTGGTAGATGGTGGATGGTGGATGGTGGATGGTGGATGGTAGATGGTAGATGGTGGATTGGATGATGGATGGTTAATGGTAGATGGTGGATGGTTAATTGGATGTTGGATTTTGGATGGTGGATGGTGGATGGTGGACGGTGGATTGTGGATTGGTTGGTGGATGGTGAATGGTGGATGGTGGATGGTAGATGGTAGATGGTAGATGGTGGATGATGGATGGTAGATGGTAGATGGTGGATAGGATGGTGGATGGTAGATGGTAGATGGTGGTTGGTGGATGGTTTTTTTTTCTTTTTTTTTTATTCATTTTTATTAAAATAATTCGATAAACTTACTGGCCCAAAGCGGGTACTCTAAGTTAAACTTAAACTTATCCTATGTCTTTCGACTTAAACTAAAAATTCATATGATTAAGACTAATTATCTTAACTGTACATTTAAGTAATAAGAAAAATTTTTTACATAAAAACTTAATGAATGGATGGTGGATGGTGGATGGTGGATGGTGGATGGTGGATGGTGGATGGTAGATGGTGGATGATGGATGGTGGATGGTGGATGATGGATGATGGATGGTGATGGTGGATGGTAGATGGTGGATGCTGGATGGTAGATGGTAGATGGTGGATGGTAGATGGTGGAAGGTAGATGGCGGACGGTGGATGGTGGATGGTGGATGGTGGATGGTGGATGGTGGATGGTGGATGGTGGATGGTGGATGGTGGATGGTGGATGGTGGATGGTGGATGGTGGATGGTGGATGGTGGATGGTGGATGGTGGATGGTGGATGGTGGATGGTGGATGGTGGATGGTGGATGGTGGATGGTGGATGGTGGATGGTGGATGGTGGATGGTGGATGGTGGATGGTGTATGGTGGATGGTGGATGGTGGATGGTGGATGGTGGATGGTGGGTGGTAGATGGTAGATGGTGGATAGGATGGTGGATGGTGGATGGTGGATGGTGGATGGTAGATGGTAGATGGTGGATTGGATGATGGATGGTGGATGGTAGATGGTGGATGGTTAATTGGATGTTGGATTTTGGATGGTGGATGGTGGATGGTGGATAGTGGATGGTAGATGGTAGATGGTGGATGGTGGATGGTGGATGGTGGACGGTGGATTGTGGACTGGTTGGTGGATGGTGTATGGTAGATGGTAGATGGTAGATGGTAGATGGTAGATGGTGGATGGTAGATGGTAGATGGTAGATGGTAGATGGTAGATGGTAGATGGTGGATGGTAGATGGTAGATGGCAGATGGTAGATGGTAGATGGTAGATGGTAGATGGTAGATGGTGGAAGGTAGATGGCGGACGGTGGATGGTGGATGGTGGATGGTGGATGGTGGATGGTGGATGGTGGATGGTGGATGGTGGATGGTGGATGGTGGATGGTGGATGGTGGATGGTGGATGGTGGATGGTGGATGGTGGATGGTGGATTGGATGGTGGATGGTGGATGGTGGGTGGTAGATGGTAGATGATGGATGGTAGATGGTGGATGATGGATGGTAGATGGTAGATGGTGGATGGTAGATGGTAGATGGTGGATGGTAGATGGTAGATGGTAGATGGTAGATGGTAGATGGTAGATGGTAGATGGTAGATGGTAGATGGTAGATGGTAGATGGTAGATGGTAGATGGTAGATGGTGGATGGTAGATGGTAGATGGTAGATGGTAGATGGTAGATGGTGGATGGTAGATGGTAGATGGTAGATGGTAGATGGTAGATGGTAGATGGTAGATGGTGGATGGTAGATGGTGGATGGTGGAAGGTAGATGGTGGATGGTGGATGGTGGATGGTGGATGGTGGATGGTGGATGGTGGATGGTGGATGGTGGATGGTGGATGGTGGATGGTGGATGGTGGATGGTGGATGGTGGATGGTGGATAGTGGATGGTGGATGGTGGATGGTGGATGGTGGATGGTGGATGGTGGATGGTGGATGGTGGATGGTGGATGGTGGATGGTGGATGGTGGATGGTGGATGGTGGATGGTAGATGGTGGATGATGGAAGGTGGATGATGGATGGTGGATGGTGGATGGTGGATGGTGGATGGTGGATGGTGGATGGTGGACGGTGGATGGTGGATGGTGGATGGTGGATGATGGATGGTAGATGGTGGAAGGTGGAATGTAGATGGTAGATGGTGGAAGGTAGATGGTAGATGGTAGATGGTAGATGGTGGATGGTGGATGGTGGATGGTGGATGGTGGATGGTGGATGGTGGATGGTGGATGGTGGATGGTGGATGGTGGATGGTAGATGGTAGATGGTAGATGGTAGATGGTGGTTGGTGGATGATTTTTTTTTCTTTTCTTTTTATTCATTTTTATTAAAATAATTCGATAAACTTACTGGCCCAAAGCGGGCACTCTAAGTTAAACTTAAACTTATCCTATGTCTTTCGACTTAAACTAAAAATTCATATGATTAAGACTAATTATCTTAACTGTACATTTAAGTAATAAGAAAAATTTTTTACATAAAAACTTAATGAATGGATGGTGGATGGTGGATGGTGGATGGTGGATGGTGGATGGTGGATGGTGGATGGTGGATGGTGGATGGTGGATGGTGGATGGTGGATGGTGGATGGTGGATGGTGGATGGTGGATGGTAGATGGTGGATGATGGATGGTGGATGGTGGATGATGGATGATGGATGGTGGATGGTGGATGGTGGATGGTGGATGGTGGATGGTGGATGGTGGAAGGTAGATGGTAGAGGGCGGACGGTGGATGGTGGATGGTGGATGGTGGATGGTGGATGGTGGATGGTGGATGGTGGATTGTGGATGGTGGATGGTGGATGGTGGATGGTGGATGGTGGATGGTGGATGGTGGATGGTGGATGGTGGATGGTGGATGGTGGATGGTGGATGGTGGATGGTGGATGGTGGATGGTGGATGGTGGATGGTGGATGGTGGATGGTGGATGGTGGATGGTGGATGGTGGATGGTGGATGGTGGATGGTGGATGTTAGATGGTGGATGATGGAAGGTGGATGGTGGATGATGGATGATGGATGGTAGATGGTAGATGGTAGATGGTGGATGATGGATGATGGATGGTAGATGGTAGATGGTGGATGGTAGATGCTGGACGGTGGATGGTGGATGGGGGATGGTAGATGGTAGTTGGTGGATGAGGGATGGTGGATGGTGGATGGTAGATGGTAGATGGTGGATGGTTTAATGGTGGATGATGGATGGTAGATGGTGGAAGGTGGATGGTGGATGGTGAATGGTGAATGCTGGATGGTAGATTGTGGATGGTAGATTGTGGATTGTAGATGGTGGAAGGTAGATGGTAGATGGTGGGTGGGGGATGGTGGATTGGATGGTGGATGGTGGATGGTGGGTGGTAGATGGTAGATGATGGATGGTAGATGGTGGATGATGGATGGTGGACGATGTGTGGTAGATAGTAGATGATGGATGGTAGATGGTGGATGATGGATGATGGATGGTAGATGGTGGATGATGGATGATGGATGGTAGATGGTAGATGGTGGATGGTAGATGCTGGACGGTGGATGGTGGATGGGGGATGGTAGATGGTAGATGGTGGATGAGGGATGGTGGATGGTGGATGGTAGATGGTAGATGGTGGATGGTTTAATGGTGGATGATGGATGGTAGATGGTGGAAGGTGGATGGTGGATGGTGAATGGTGGATGCTGGATGGTAGATTGTGGACGGTAGATTGTGGATTGTAGATGGTGGAAGGTAGATGGTAGATGGTGGGTGGGGGATGGTGGATTGGATGGTGGATGGTGGATGGTGGGTGGTAGATGGTGGATGGTGGATGGTGGATGGTGGATGGTAGATGGTAGATGGTGGATTGGATGATGGATGGTTAATGGTAGATGGTGGATGGTTAATTGGATGTTGGATTTTGGATGGTGGATGGTGGATGGTGGATGGTGGATGGTAGATGGTAGATGGTGGATGGTGGATGGTGGATGGTGGACGGTGGATTGTGGATTGGTTGGTGGATGGTGAATGGTGGATGGTGGATGGTAGATGGTAGATGGTAGATGGTGGATGATGGATGGTAGATGGTAGATGGTGGATAGGATGGTGGATGGTAGATGGTAGATGGTGGTTGGTGGATGGTTTTTTTTTCTTTTTTTTTTATTCATTTTTATTAAAATAATTCGATAAACTTACTGGCCCAAAGCGGGCACTCTAAGTTAAACTTAAACTTATCCTATGTCTTTCGACTTAAACTAAAAATTCATATGATTAAGACTAATTATCTTAACTGTACATTTAAGTAATAAGAAAAATTTTTTACATAAAAACTTAATGAATGGATGGTGGATGGTGGATGGTGGATGGTGGATGGTGGATGGTGGATGGTAGATGGTGGATGATGGATGGTGGATGGTGGATGATGGATGATGGATGGTGATGGTGGATGGTAGATGGTGGATGCTGGATGGTAGATGGTAGATGGTGGATGGTAGATGGTGGAAGGTAGATGGCGGACGGTGGATGGTGGATGGTGGATGGTGGATGGTGGATGGTGGATGGTGGATGGTGGATGGTGGATGGTGGATGGTGGATGGTGGATGGTGGATGGTGGATGGTGGATGGTGGATGGTGGATGGTGGATGGTGGATGGTGGATGGTGGATGGTGGATGGTGGATGGTGGATGGTGGATGGTGGATGGTGGATGGTGGATGGTGGATGGTGGATGGTGGATGGTGGATGGTGGATGGTGGATGGTGGGTGGTAGATGGTAGATGGTGGATGGTGGATGGTGGATGGTAGATGGTAGATGGTGGATTGGATGATGGATGGTGGATGGTAGATGGTGGATGGTTAATTGGATGTTGGATTTTGGATGGTGGATGGTGGATGGTGGATAGTGGATGGTAGATGGTAGATGGTGGATGGTGGATGGTGGATGGTGGACGGTGGATTGTGGACTGGTTGGTGGATGGTGAATGGTGGATGGTGTATGGTAGATGGTAGATGGTAGATGGTGGATGATGGATGGTAGATGGTAGATGGTAGATGGTGGATAGGATGGTGGATGGTAGATGGTAGATGGCAGATGATAGATGGTAGATTGTGGATGGTAGATGGTGGAATGTAGATGGTAGATGGTGGAAGGTAGATGGCGGACGGTGGATGGTGGATGGTGGATGGTGGATGGTGGATGGTGGATGGTGGATGGTGGATGGTGGATGGTGGATGGTGGATGGTGGATGGTGGATGGTGGATGGTGGATGGTGGATGGTGGATGGTGGATGGTGGATGGTGGATGGTGGATGGTAGATGGTGGATGATGGATGGTAGATTGTGGATGGTAGATTGTGGAATGTAGATGGTAGATGGTGGAAGGTAGATGGCGGACGGTGGATGGTGGATGGTGGATGGTGGATGGTGGATGGTGGATGGTAGATGGTGGATGATGGATGGTGGATGGTGGATGATGGATGATGGATGGTGATGGTGGATGGTAGATGGTGGATGCTGGATGGTAGATGGTGGAAGGTGGAATGTAGATGGTAGATGGTGGAAGGTAGATGGTAGATGGCGGACGGTGGATGGTGGATGGTGGATGGTGGATGGTGGATGATGGATGGTGGATGGTGGATGGTGGATGGTGGATGGTGGATGGTGGATGATGAATGGTAGATGGTGGAAGGTGGATGGTGGATGGTGAATGGTGGATGGTAGATTGTGGCTGGTACCTTCCACCATGGTAGATGATGGATGGTGGATGGTGGATGGTGGATGGTGGATGGTGGATGGTGGATGGTGGATGGTAGATGGTGGATGATGGATGGTGGATGGTGGATGATGGATGATGGATGGTGATGGTGTATGGTAGATGGTGGATGCTGGATGGTAGATGGTAGATTGTGGATGGTAGATTGTGGAATGTAGATGGTAGATGGTGGAAGGTAGATGGCGGACGGTGGATGGTGGATGGTGGATGGTGGATGGTGGATGGTGGATGGTGGATGGTAGATGGTGGATGATGGATGGTGGATGGTGGATGATGGATGATGGATGGTGATGGTGGATGGTAGATGGTGGATGCTGGATGGTAGATTGTAGATTGTGGATGGTAGATGGTGGAATGTAGATGGTGGATGGTAGATGGCGGATCGTGGATGGTGGATGGTGGATGGTGGATGGTGGATGGTGGATGGTGGATGGTGGATGGTGGATGGTGGATGGTGGATGGTGGATGGTGGATGGTGGAAGGTGGATGGTGGATGGTGGATGGTGGATGGTGGATGGTGGATGGTGGATGGTGGATGGTGGATGGTGGATGGTGGATGGTGGATGGTGGATGGTGGATGGTAGATGGTGGATGATGGAAGGTGGATGATGGATGGTGGATGGTGGATGGTGGATGGTGGATGGTGGATGGTGGATGGTGGACGGTGGATGGTGGATGGTGGATGGTGGATGATGGATGGTAGATGGTGGAAGGTGGAATGTAGATGGTAGATGGTGGAAGGTAGATGGTAGATGGCGGACGGTGGATGGTGGATGGTGGATGGTGGATGGTGGATTGTGGATGGTGGATGGCGGATGGTGGATGGTGGATGGTGGATGGTGGATGGTGGATGGTGGATGGTGGATGGTGGATGGTGGATGGTGGATGGTGGATGGTGGATGGTGGATGGTGGATGGTGGATGGTGGATGGTGGATGTTAGATGGTGGATGGTAGATGGTGGATGATGGATGGTGGATGGTGGATGATGGATGATGGATGGTGGATGGTGGATGGTGGATGGTGGATGGTGGATGGTGGATGGTAGATGGTGGATGATGGATGGTGGATGGTGGATGATGGATGATGGATGGTGGATGGTGGATGGTGGATGGTGGATGGTGGATGGTGGATGGTGGAAGGTAGATGGTAGAGGGCGGACGGTGGATGGTGGATGGTGGATGGTGGATGGTGGATGGTGGATGGTGGATGGTGGATGGTGGATGGTGGATGGTGGATGGTGGATGGTGGATGGTAGATGGTGGATGGTGGATGGTGGATGATGGATGATGGATGGTGGATGGTGGATGGTGGATGGTGGATGGTGGATGGTGGATGGTGGAAGGTAGATGGTAGAGGGCGGACGGTGGATGGTGGATGGTGGATGGTGGATGGTGGATGGTGGATGGTGGATGGTGGATGGTGGAATGTGGATGGTGGATGGCGGATGGTGGATGGTGGATGGTGGATGGTGGATGGTGGATGGTGGATGGTGGATGGTGGATGGTGGATGGTGGATGGTGGATGGTGGATGGTGGATGGTGGATGGTGGATGGTGGATGGTGGATGGTGGATGTTAGATGGTGGATGATGGAAGGTGGATGGTGGATGATGGATGATGGATGGTAGATGGTAGATGGTAGATGGTGGATGATGGATGATGGATGGTAGATGGTAGATGGTGGATGGTAGATGCTGGACGGTGGATGGGGGATGGTAGATGGTAGTTGGTGGATGAGGGATGGTGGATGGTGGATGGTAGATGGTAGATGGTGGATGGTTTAATGGTGGATGATGGATGGTAGATGGTGGAAGGTGGATGGTGGATGGTGAATGGTGGATGCTGGATGGTAGATTGTGGATGGTAGATTGTGGATTGTAGATGGTGGAAGGTAGATGGTAGATGGTGGGTGGGGGATGGTGGATTGGATGGTGGATTGGATGGTGGATGGTGGATGGTGGGTGGTAGATGGTAGATGATGGATGGTAGATGGTGGATGATGGATGGTGGACGATGTGTGGTAGATAGTAGATGATGGATGGTAGATGGTGGATGATGGATGATGGATGGTAGATGGTGGATGGTAGATGCTGGACGGTGGATGGTGGATGGGGGATGGTAGATGGTAGATGGTGGATGAGGGATGGTGGATGGTGGATGGTAGATGGTAGATGGTGGATGGTTTAATGGTGGATGATGGATGGTAGATGGTGGAAGGTGGATGGTGGATGGTGAATGGTGGATGCTGGATGGTAGATTGTGGACGGTAGATTGTGGATTGTAGATGGTGGAAGGTAGATGGTAGATGGTGGGTGGGGGATGGTGGATTGGATGGTGGATGGTGGATGGTGGGTGGTAGATGGTAGATAGGATGGTGGATGGTGGATGGTGGATGGTAGATGGTAGATGGTGGATTGGATGATGGATGGTTAATGGTAGATGGTGGATGGTTAATTGGATGTTGGATTTTGGATGGTGGATGGTGGATGGTGGATAGTGGATGGTAGATGGTAGATGGTGGATGGTGGATGGTGGATGGTGGACGGTGGATTGTGGATTGGTTGGTGGATGGTGAATGGTGGATGGTGGATGGTGAATGGTAGATGGTAGATGGTGGTTGGTGGATGGTTTTTTTTTCTTTTTTTTTTTATTCATTTTTATTAAAATAATTCGATAAACTTACTGGCCCAAAGCGGGCACTCTAAGTTAAACTTAAACTTATCCTATGTCTTTCGACTTAAACTAAAAATTCATATGATTAAGACTAATTATCTTAACTGTACATTTAAGTAATAAGAAACATTTTTTACATAAAAACTTAATGAATGGATGGTGGATGGTGGATGGTGGATGGTGGATGGTGGATGGTGGATGGTGGATGGTAGATGGTGGATGATGGATGGTGGATGGTGGATGATGGATGATGGATGGTGATGGTGGATGGTAGATGGTGGATGCTGGATGGTAGATGGTAGATTGTGTATGGTAGATGGTGGAAGGTAGATGGCGGACGGTGGATGGTGGATGGTGGATGGTGGATGGTGGATGGTGGATGGTGGATGGTGGATGGTGGATGGTGGATGGTGGATGGTGGATGGTGGATGGTGGATGGTGGATGGTGGATGGTGGATGGTGGATGGTGGATGGTGGATGGTGGATGGTGGATGGTGGATGGTGGATGGTGGATGGTGGATGGTGGATGGTGGATGGTGGATGGTGGATGGTGGATGGTGGATGGTGGATGGTGGATGGTGGGTTGTAGATGGTAGATGGTGGATGGTGGATGGTGGGTGGTAGATGGTAGATGGTGGATTGGATGATGGATGGTGGATGGTAGATGGTGGATGGTTAATTGGATGTTGGATTTTGGATGGTGGATGGTGGATGGTGGATAGTGGATGGTAGATGGTAGATGGTGGATGGTGGATGGTGGACGGTGGATTGTGGACTGGTTGGTGGATGGTGAATGGTGGATGGTGTATGGTAGATGGTAGATGGTAGATGGTAGATGGTAGATGGTGGATGATGGATGGTAGATGGTAGATGGTAGATGGTGGATAGGATGGTGGATGGTAGATGGTAGATGGCAGATGGTAGATGGTAGATTGTGGATGGTAGATGGTGGAATGTAGATGGTAGATGGTGGAAGGTAGATGGCGGACGGTGGATGGTGGATGGTGGATGGTGGATGGTGGATGGTTGATATTTTGGATGGTGGATGGTGGATGGTGGATGGTGGATGGTGGATGGTGGATGGTGGATGGTGGATGGTGGATGGTGGATGGTGGATGGTGGATGGTGGATGGTGGATGGTGGATGGTGGGTGGTGGATGGTGGATGGTGGATGGTGGATGGTGGATGGTGGATGGTGGATGGTGGATGGTGGATGGTGGATGGTGTATGGTGGATGGTGGATGGTGGATGGTGGATGGTGGATGGTGGATGGTGGATGGTGGATGGTGGATGGTGGATGGTGGATGGTGGATGGTAGATGGTGGATGATGGATGGTGGATGATGGATGATGGATGGTGGATGGTGGATGGTGGATGGTGGATGGTGGATGGTGGATGATGGATGGTAGATGGTAGATGGTGGATGGTGGATGGTGAATGGTGGATGGTAGATTGTGGCTGGTACCTTCCACCATTATAGATGATGGATGGTGGATGATGGATGGTGGATGGTGGATGGTGGATGGTGGATGGTGGATGGTGGATGGTGGATGGTGGATGGTGGATGGTAGATGGTGGATGATGGATGGTGGATGGTGGATGATGGATGATGGATGGTGATGGTGGATGGTAGATGGTGGATGCTGGATGGTAGATGGTAGATTGTTTAATGTAGATGGTAGATGGTGGAAGGTAGATGGCGGACGGTGGATGGTGGATGGTGGATGGTGGATGGTGGATGGTGGATGGTAGATGGTGGATGATGGATGGTGGATGGTGGATGATGGATGATGGATGGTGATGGTGGATGGTAGATGGTGGATGCTGGATGGTAGATGGTGGAAGGTGGAATGTAGATGGTAGATGGTGGAAGGTAGATGGTAGATGGCGGACGGTGGATGGTGGATGGTGGATGGTGGATGGTGGATGGTGGATGGTGGATGGTGGATGGTGGATGGTGGATGGTGGATGGTGGATGGTGGATGGCAGATGGTAGATGGTAGATGGCAGACGGTGGTTGGTGGATGGTGGATGGTGGACGGTGGATGGTAGATGGTAGATGGTAGATGGTGGATGCTGGATGGTAGATGGTAGATTGTGGATGGTAGATGGTGGAATGTAGATGGTGGATGGTGGAAGGTAGATGGCGGATCGTGGATGGTGGATGGTGGATGGTGGATGGTGGATGGTGGATGGTGGATGGTGGATGGTGGATGGTGGATGGTGGATGGTGGATGGTGGATGGTGGATGGTGGATGGTGGATGGTGGATGGTGGATGGTGGATGGTGGATGGTGGATGGTGGATGGTGGATGGTGGATGGTGGATGGTAGATGGTGGATGATGGAAGGTGGATGATGGATGGTGGATGGTGGATGGTGGATGGTGGATGGTGGATGGTGGACGGTGGATGGTGGATGGTGGATGGTGGATGGTGGATGATGGATGGTAGATGGTGGAAGGTGGAATGTAGATGGTAGATGGTGGAAGGTAGATGGTAGATGGCGGACGGTGGATGGTGGATGGTGGATGGTAGATGGCAGACGGTGGTTGGTGGATGGTTTTTTTTCTTTTTTTTTATTCATTTTTATTAAAATAATTCGATAAACTTACTGGCCCAAAGCGGGCACTGGATGGTAGATGGTGGATGATGGATGGTGGATGGTGGATGATGGATGATGGATGGTGATGGTGGATGGTAGATGGTGGATGCTGGATGGTAGATGGTAGATTGTGGATGGTAGATGGTGGAATGTAGATGGTGGATGGTGGAAGGTAGATGGCGGATCGTGGATGGTGGATGGTGGATGGTGGATGGTGGATGGTGGATGGTGGATGGTGGATGGTGGATGGTGGATGGTGGATGGTGGATGGTGGATGGTGGATGGTGGATGGTGGATGGTGGATGGTGGATGGTGGATGGTGGATGGTGGATGGTGGATGGTGGATGGTGGATGGTGGATGGTGGATGGTGGATGGTGGATGGTGGATGGTGGATGGTGGATGGTGGATGGTAGATGGTGGATGATGGAAGGTGGATGATGGATGGTGGATGGTGGATGGTGGATGGTGGATGGTGGATGGTGGATGGTGGACGGTGGATGGTGGATGGTGGATGGTGGATGGTGGATGGTGGATGATGGATGGTAGATGGTGGAAGGTGGAATGTAGATGGTAGATGGTGGAAGGTAGATGGTAGATGGCGGACGGTGGATGGTGGATGGTGAATGGTGGATGCTGGATGGTAGATTGTGGATGGTAGATTGTGGATTGTAGATGGTGGAAGGTAGATGGTAGATGGTGGGTGGGGGATGGTGGATTGGATGGTGGATGGTGGATGGTGGGTGGTAGATGGTAGATGATGGATGGTAGATGGTGGATGATGGATGGTGGACGATGTGTGGTAGATAGTAGATGATGGATGGTAGATGGTGGATGATGGATGATGGATGGTAGATGGTGGATGATGGATGATGGATGGTAGATGCTAGATGGTGGATGGTAGATGCTGGACGGTGGATGGTGGATGGGGGATGGTAGATGGTAGATGGTGGATGAGGGATGGTGGATGGTGGATGGTAGATGGTAGATGGTGGATGGTTTAATGGTGGATGATGGATGGTAGATGGTGGAAGGTGGATGGTGGATGGTGAATGGTGGATGCTGGATGGTAGATTGTGGACGGTAGATTGTGGATTGTAGATGGTGGAAGGTAGATGGTAGATGGTGGGTGGGGGATGGTGGATTGGATGGTGGATGGTGGATGGTGGGTGGTAGATGGTAGATGGTGGATAGGATGGTGGATGGTGGATGGTGGATGGTAGATGGTAGATGGTGGATGATGGATGGTGGATGATGGATGGTGGATGGTGGATGGTGGATGGTGGATGGTGGATGGTGGATGATGACTGGTAGATGGTGGAAGGTGGATGGTGGATGGTGAATGGTGGATGGTAGATTGTGGCTGGTACCTTCCACCATGGTAGATGATGGATGGTGGATGGTGGATGGTGGATGGTGGATGGTGGATGGTGGATGGTGGATGGTGGATGGTAGATGGTGGATGATGGATGGTGGATGGTGGATGATGGATGATGGATGGTGATGGTGTATGGTAGATGGTGGATGCTGGATGGTAGATGGTAGATTGTGGATGGTGGATGGTGGATGGTGGATGGTGGATGGTGGATGGTGGATGGTGGATGGTGGATGGTGGATGGTGGATGGTGGATGGTGGATGGTGGATGGTGGATGGTGGATGGTGGATGGTGTATGGTGGATGGTGGATGGTGGATGGTGGATGGTGGATGGTGGATGGTGGATGGTGGATGGTGGATGGTGGATGGTGGATGGTAGATGGTGGATGATGGATGGTGGATGATGGATGGTGGATGGTGGATGGTGGGTGGTAGATGGTAGATGGTGGATAGGATGGTGGATGGTGGATGGTAGATGGTAGATGGTAGATGGTGGATGATGGATGGTAGATGGTAGATGGTAGATGGTGGATGGTAGATGGTAGATGGTGGTTGGTGGATGGTTTTTTTTTTCTTTTTTTTTTATTCATTTTTATTAAAATAATTCGATAAACTTACTGTCCCAAAGCGGGCACTCTAAGTTAAACTTAAACTTATCCTATGTCTTTCGACTTAAACTAAAAATTCATATGATTAAGACTAATTATCTTAACTGTACATTTAAGTAATAAGAAACATTTTTTACATAAAAACTTAATGAATGGATGGTGGATGGTGGATGGTGGATGGTGGATGGTGGATGGTGGATGGTGGATGGTAGATGGTGGATGATTCATGGTGGATGGTGGATGATGGATGATGGATGGTGATGGTGGATGGTAGATGGTGGATGCTGGATGGTAGATGGTAGATTGTGTATGGTAGATGGTGGAAGGTAGATGGCGGACGGTGGATGGTGGATGGTGGATGGTGGATGGTGGATGGTGGATGGTGGATGGTGGATGGTGGATGGTGTATGGTGGATGGTGGATGGTGGATGGTGTATGGTGGATGGTGGATGGTGGATGGTGGATGGTGGATGGTGGATGGTGGATGGTGGATGGTGGATGGTGGATGGTGGATGGTGGATGGTGGATGGTGGATGGTGGATGGTGGATGGTGGATGGTGGATGGTGGATGGTGGATGGTGGGTGGTAGATGGTAGATGGTGGATAGGATGGTGGATGGTGGATGGTGGATGGTGGATGGTAGATGGTAGATGGTGGATTGGATGATGGATGGTGGATGGTAGATGGTGGATGGTTAATTGGATGTTGGATTTTGGATGGTGGATGGTGGATGGTGGATAGTGGATGGTAGATGGTAGATGGTGGATGGTGGATGGTGGATGGTGGACGGTGGATTGTGGACTGGTTGGTGGATGGTGAATGGTGGATGGTGTATGGTAGATGGTAGATGGTAGATGGTAGATGGTGGATGATGGATGGTAGATGGTAGATGGTAGATGGTGGATAGGATGGTGGATGGTAGATGGTAGATGGCAGATGATAGATGGTAGATTGTGGATGGTAGATGGTGGAATGTAGATGGTAGATGGTGGAAGGTAGATGGCGGACGGTGGATGGTGGATGGTGGATGGTGGATGGTGGATGGTGGATGGTGGATGGTGGATGGTGGATGGTGGATGGTGGATGGTGGATGGTGGATGGTGGATGGTGGATGGTGGATGGTGGATGGTGGATGGTGGATGGTGGATGGTGGATGGTGGATGGTGGATGGTGGATGGTGGATGGTGGATGGTGGATGGTAGATGGTGGATGATGGATGGTAGATGGTAGATTGTGGATGGTAGATTGTGGAATGTAGATGGTAGATGGTGGAAGGTAGATGGCGGACGGTGGATGGTGGATGGTGGATGGTGGATGGTGGATGGTGGATGGTAGATGGTGGATGATGGATGGTGGATGGTGGATGATGGATGATGGATGGTGATGGTGGATGGTAGATGGTGGATGCTGGATGGTAGATGGTGGAAGGTGGAATGTAGATGGTGGAAGGTAGATGGTAGATGGCGGACGGTGGATGGTGGATGGTGGATGGTGGATGGTGGATGATGGATGGTGGATGGTGGATGGTGGATGGTGGATGGTGGATGGTGGATGGTGGATGATGAATGGTAGATGGTGGAAGGTGGATGGTGGATGGTGAATGGTGGATGGTAGATTGTGGCTGGTACCTTCCACCATGGTAGATGATGGATGGTGGATGGTGGATGGTGGATGGTGGATGGTGGATGGTGGATGGTAGATGGTGGATGATGGATGGTGGATGGTGGATGATGGATGATGGATGGTGATGGTGTATGGTAGATGGTGGATGCTGGATGGTAGATGGTAGATTGTGGATGGTAGATTGTGGAATGTAGATGGTAGATGGTGGAAGGTAGATGGCGGACGGTGGATGGTGGATGGTGGATGGTGGATGGTGGATGGTGGATGGTAGATGGTGGATGATGGATGGTGGATGGTGGATGATGGATGATGGATGGTGATGGTGGATGGTAGATGGTGGATGCTGGATGGTAGATGGTAGATTGTGGATGGTAGATGGTGGAATGTAGATGGTGGATGGTGGAAGGTAGATGGCGGATCGTGGATGGTGGATTGTGGATGGTGGATGGTGGATGGTGGATGGTGGATGGTGGATGGTGGATGGTGGATGGTGGATGGTGGATGGTGGATGGTGGATGGTGGATGGTGGATGGTGGATGGTGGATGGTGGATGGTGGATGGTGGATGGTGGATGGTGGATGGTGGATGGTGGATGGTGGATGGTGGATGGTGGATGGTGGATGGTGGATGGTAGATGGTGGATGATGGAAGGTGGATGATGGATGGTGGATGGTGGATGGTGGATGGTGGATGGTGGATGGTGGATGGTGGACGGTGGATGGTGGATGGTGGATGGTGGATGATGGATGGTAGATGGTGGAAGGTGGAATGTAGATGGTAGATGGTGGAAGGTAGATGGTAGATGGCGGACGGTGGATGGTGGATGGTGGATGGTGGATGGTGGATGGTGGATGGTGGATGGTGGATGGTGGATGGTGGATGGTGGATGGTGGATGGTGGATGGTAGATGGTAGATGGTAGATGGCAGACGGTGGTTGGTGGATGGTGTTTTTTTCTTTTTTTTTTTTTTATTTATTTTTATTAAAATAATTCGATAAACTTACTGGCCCAAAGCGGGCACTCTAAGTTAAACTTAAACTTATCCTATGTCTTTCAACTTAAACTAAAAATTCATATGATTAAGACTAATTATCTTAACTGTACATTTAAGTAATAAGAAAAATTTTTTACATAAAAACTTAATGAATGGATGGTGGATGGTGGATGGTGGATGGTGGATGGTGGATGGTGGATGGTGGATGGTGGATGGTGGATGGTGGATGGTGGATGGTAGATGGTGGATGATGGATGGTGGATGGTGGATGATGGATGATGGATGGTGGATGGTGGATGGTGGATGGTGGATGGTGGATGGTGGATGGTGGATGGTGGAAGGTAGATGGTAGATGGTGGATGGTGGATGGTGGATGGTGGATGGTGGATGGTGGATGGTGGATTGTGGATGGTGGATGGTGGATGGTGGATGGTGGATGGTGGATGGTGGATGGTGGATGGTGGATGGTGGATGGTGGATGGTGGATGGTGGATGGTGGATGGTGGATGGTGGATGGTGGATGGTGGATGGTGGATGGTGGATGGTGGATGTTAGATGGTGGATGATGGAAGGTGGATGGTGGATGATGGATGATGGATGGTAGATGGTAGATGGTAGATGGTGGATGATGGATGATGGATGGTAGATGGTAGATGGTGGATGGTGGATGGTGGATGGTGGATGGTAGATGGTGGATGATGGAAGGTGGATGATGGATGGTGGATGGTGGATGGTGGATGGTGGATGGTGGATGGTGGATGGTGGATGGTGGACGGTGGATGGTGGATGGTGGATGGTGGATGATGGATGGTAGATGGTGGAAGGTGGAATGTAGATGGTAGATGGTGGAAGGTAGATGGTAGATGGCGGACGGTGGATGGTGGATGGTGGATGGTGGATGGTGGATGGTGGATGGTGGATGGTGGATGGTGGATGGTGGATGGTGGATGGTGGATGGTGGATGGTAGATGGTAGATGGTAGATGGCAGACGGTGGTTGGTGGATGGTTTTTTTTTTTCTTTTTTTTTTATTCATTTTTATTAAAATAATTCGATAAACTTACTGGCCCAAAGCGGGCACTCTAAGTTAAACTTAAACTTATCCTATGTCTTTCGACTTAAACTAAAAATTCATATGATTAAGACTAATTATCTTAACTGTACATTTAAGTAATAAGAAAAATTTTTTACATAAAAACTTAATGAATGGATGGTGGATGGTGGATGGTGGATGGTGGATGGTGGATGGTGGATGGTGGATGGTAGATGGTGGATGGTGGATGGTGGATGATGGATGATGGATGGTGGATGGTGGATGGTGGATGGTGGATGGTGGATGGTGGATGGTGGAAGGTAGATGGTAGAGGGCGGACGGTGGATGGTGGATGGTGGATGGTGGATGGTGGATGGTGGATGGTGGATGGTGGATGGTGGATTGTGGATGGTGGATGGTGGATGGTGGATGGTGGATGGTGGATGGTGGATGGTGGATGGTGGATGGTGGATGGTGGATGGTGGATGGTGGATGGTGGATGGTGGATGGTGGATGGTGGATGGTGGATGGTGGATGGTGGATGGTGGATGGTGGATGTTAGATGGTGGATGATGGAAGGTGGATGGTGGATGATGGATGATGGATGGTAGATGGTGGAAGGTGGATGGTGGATGGTGAATGGTGGATGCTGGATGGTAGATTGTGGATGGTAGATTGTGGATTGTAGATGGTGGAAGGTAGATGGTAGATGGTGGGTGGGGGATGGTGGATTGGATGGTGGATAGGATGGTGGATGGTGGATGGTAGATGGTAGATGGTGGATTGGATGATGGATGGTTAATGGTAGATGGTGGATGGTTAATTGGATGTTGGATTTTGGATGGTGGATGGTGGATGGTGGATAGTGGATGGTAGATGGTAGATGGTGGATGGTGGATGGTGGACGGTGGATTGTGGATTGGTTGGTGGATGGTGAATGGTGGATGGTGGATGGTAGATGGTAGATGGTAGATGGTGGATGATGGATGGTAGATGGTAGATGGTGGATAGGATGGTGGATGGTAGATGGTAGATGGTGGTTGGTGGATGGTTTTTTTTTCTTTTTTTTTTATTCATTTTTATTAAAATAATTCGATAAACTTACTGGCCCAAAGCGGGCACTCTAAGTTAAACTTAAACTTATCCTATGTCTTTCGACTTAAACTAAAAATTCATATGATTAAGACTAATTATCTTAACTGTACATTTAAGTAATAAGAAACATTTTTTACATAAAAACTTAATGAATGGATGGTGGATGGTGGATGGTGGATGGTGGATGGTGGATGGTGGATGGTGGATGGTGGATGGTAGATGGTGGATGATGGATGGTGGATGGTGGATGATGGATGATGGATGGTGATGGTGGATGGTAGATGGTGGATGCTGGATGGTAGATGGTAGATGGTGGATGGTAGATGGTGGAAGGTAGATGGCGGACGGTGGATGGTGGATGGTGGATGGTGGATGGTGGATGGTGGATGGTGGATGGTGGATGGTGGATGGTGGATGGTGGATGGTGGATGGTGGATGGTGGATGGTGGATGGTGGATGGTGGATGGTGGATGGTGGATGGTGGATGGTGGATGGTGGATGGTGGATGGTGGATGGTGGATGGTGGATGGTGGATAGTGGATGGTGGATGGTGGATGGTGGATGGTGGATGGTGGATGGTGGATGGTGGATGGTGGATGGTGGATGGTGGGTGGTAGATGGTAGATGGTGGATAGGATGGTGGATGGTGGATGGTGGATGGTGGATGGTGGATGGTAGATGGTAGATGGTGGATTGGATGATGGATGGTGGATGGTAGATGGTGGATGGTTAATTGGATGTTGGATTTTGGATGGTGGATGGTGGATGGTGGATAGTGGATGGTAGATGGTAGATGGTGGATGGTGGATGGTGGACGGTGGATTGTGGACTGGTTGGTGGATGGTGAATGGTGGATGGTGTATGGTAGATGGTAGATGGTAGATGGTAGATGGTAGATGGTGGATGATGGATGGTAGATGGTAGATGGTAGATGGTGGATAGGATGGTGGATGGTAGATGGTAGATGGCAGATGATAGATGGTAGATTGTGGATGGTAGATGGTGGAATGTAGATGGTAGATGGTGGAAGGTAGATGGCGGACGGTGGATGGTGGATGGTGGATGGTGGATGGTGGATGGTTGATATTTTGGATGGTGGATGGTGGATGGTGGATGGTGGATGGTGGATGGTGGATGGTGGATGGTGGATGGTGGATGGTGGATGGTGGATGGTGGATGGTGGATGTTAGATGGTGGATGATGGAAGGTGGATGGTGGATGATGGATGATGGATGGTAGATGGTGGAAGGTGGATGGTGGATGGTGAATGGTGGATGCTGGATGGTAGATTGTGGATGGTAGATTGTGGATTGTAGATGGTGGAAGGTCGATGGTAGATGGTGGGTGGGGGATGGTGGATTGGATGGTGGATAGGATGGTGGATGGTGGATGGTAGATGGTAGATGGTGGATTGGATGATGGATGGTTAATGGTAGATGGTGGATGGTTAATTGGATGTTGGATTTTGGATGGTGGATGGTGGATGGTGGATAGTGGATGGTAGATGGTAGATGGTGGATGGTGGATGGTGGACGGTGGATTGTGGATTGGTTGGTGGATGGTGAATGGTGGATGGTGGATGGTAGATGGTAGATGGTAGATGGTGGATGATGGATGGTAGATGGTAGATGGTGGATAGGATGGTGGATGGTAGATGGTAGATGGTGGTTGGTGGATGGTTTTTTTTTCTTTTTTTTTTATTCATTTTTATTAAAATAATTCGATAAACTTACTGGCCCAAAGCGGGCGGATGGTGGATGGTGGATGGTGGATGGTGGATGGTGGATGGTGGATGGTGGATGGTGGATGGTGGATGGTGGATGGTGGATGGTGGATGGTGGATGGTGGATGGTGGGTGGTGGATGGTGGATGGTGGATGGTGGATGGTGGATGGTGGATGGTGGATGGTGGATGGTGGATGGTGGATGGTGTATGGTGGATGGTGGATGGTGGATGGTGGATGGTGGATGGTGGATGGTGGATGGTGGATGGTGGATGGTGGATGGTGGATGGTGGATGGTGGATGGTGGATGGTAGATGGTGGATGATGGATGGTGGATGATGGATGGTGGATGGTGGATGATGGATGGTGGATGGTGGATGGTGGATGGTGGATGGTGGATGGTGGATGGTGGATGGTAGATGGTGGATGATGGATGGTGGATGGTGGATGATGGATGATGGATGGTGATGGTGGATGGTAGATGGTGGATGCTGGATGGTAGATGGTAGATTGTGGAATGTAGATGGTAGATGGTGGAAGGTAGATGGCGGACGGTGGATGGTGGATGGTGGATGGTGGATGGTGGATGGTGGATGGTAGATGGTGGATGATGGATGGTGGATGGTGGATGATGGATGATGGATGGTGATGGTGGATGGTAGATGGTGGATGCTGGATGGTAGATGGTGGAAGGTGGAATGTAGATGGTAGATGGTGGAAGGTAGATGGTAGATGGCGGACGGTGGATGGTGGATGGTGGATGGTGGATGGTGGATGGTGGATGGTGGATGGTGGATGGTGGATGGTGGATGGTGGATGGTGGATGGTGGATGGCAGATGGTAGATGGTAGATGGCAGACGGTGGTTGGTGGATGGTGGATGGTGGACGGTGGATGGTAGATGGTAGATGGTAGATGGTGGATGCTGGATGGTAGATGGTAGATTGTGGATGGTAGATGGTGGAATGTAGATGGTGGATGGTGGAAGGTAGATGGCGGATCGTGGATGGTGGATGGTGGATGGTGGATGGTGGATGGTGGATGGTGGATGGTGGATGGTGGATGGTGGATGGTGGATGGTGGATGGTGGATGGTGGATGGTGGATGGTGGATGGTGGATGGTGGATGGTGGATGGTGGATGGTGGATGGTGGATGGTGGATGGTGGATGGTGGATGGTGGATGGTGGATGGTGGATGGTGGATGGTGGATGGTGGATGGTGGATGGTGGATGGTGGATGGTGGATGGTGAATGGTGGATGGTGGATGGTGGATGGTGGATGGTGGATGGTAGATGGTGGATGATGGAAGGTGGATGATGGATGGTGGATGGTGGATGGTGGATGGTGGATGGTGGATGGTGGACGGTGGATGGTGGATGGTGGATGGTGGATGGTGGATGATGGATGGTAGATGGTGGAAGGTGGAATGTAGATGGTAGATGGTGGAAGGTAGATGGTAGATGGCGGACGGTGGATGGTGGATGGTGGATGGTAGATGGCAGACGGTGGTTGGTGGATGGTTTTTTTTTCTTTTTTTTTATTCATTTTTATTAAAATAATTCGATAAACTTACTGGCCCAAAGCGGGCACTGGATGGTAGATGGTGGATGATGGATGGTGGATGGTGGATGATGGATGATGGATGGTGATGGTGGATGGTAGATGGTGGATGCTGGATGGTAGATGGTAGATTGTGGATGGTAGATGGTGGAATGTAGATGGTGGATGGTGGAAGGTAGATGGCGGATCGTGGATGGTGGATGGTGGATGGTGGATGGTGGATGGTGGATGGTGGGTGGTGGATGGTGGATGGTGGATGGTGGATGGTGGATGGTGGATGGTGGATGGTGGATGGTGGATGGTGGATGGTGGATGGTGGATGGTGGATGGTGGATGGTGGATGGTGGATGGTGGATGGTGGATGGTGGATGGTGGATGGTGGATGGTGGATGGTGGATGGTGGATGGTGGATGGTGGATGGTGGATGGTGGATGGTGGATGGTGGATGGTAGATGGTGGATGATGGAAGGTGGATGATGGATGGTGGATGGTGGATGGTGGATGGTGGATGGTGGATGGTGGATGGTGGACGGTGGATGGTGGATGGTGGATGGTGGATGGTGGATGATGGATGGTAGATGGTGGAAGGTGGAATGTAGATGGTAGATGGTGGAAGGTAGATGGTAGATGGCGGACGGTGGATGGTGGATGGTGAATGGTGGATGCTGGATGGTAGATTGTGGATGGTAGATTGTGGATTGTAGATGGTGGAAGGTAGATGGTAGATGGTGGGTGGGGGATGGTGGATTGGATGGTGGATGGTGGATGGTGGGTGGTAGATGGTAGATGATGGATGGTAGATGGTGGATGATGGATGGTGGACGATGTGTGGTAGATAGTAGATGATGGATGGTAGATGGTGGATGATGGATGATGGATGGTAGATGGTGGATGATGGATGATGGATGGTAGATGGTAGATGGTGGATGGTAGATGCTGGACGGTGGATGGTGGATGGGGGATGGTAGATGGTAGATGGTGGATGAGGGATGGTGGATGGTGGATGGTAGATGGTAGATGGTGGATGGTTTAATGGTGGATGATGGATGGTAGATGGTGGAAGGTGGATGGTGGATGGTGAATGGTGGATGCTGGATGGTAGATTGTGGACGGTAGATTGTGGATTGTAGATGGTGGAAGGTAGATGGTAGATGGTGGGTGGGGGATGGTGGATTGGATGGTGGATGGTGGATGGTGGGTGGTAGATGGTAGATGGTGGATAGGATGGTGGATGGTGGATGGTGGATGGTAGATGGTAGATGGTGGATGATGGATGGTGGATGATGGATGGTGGATGGTGGATGGTGGATGGTGGATGGTGGATGGTGGATGGTGGATGATGAATGGTAGATGGTGGAAGGTGGATGGTGGATGGTGAATGGTGGATGGTAGATTGTGGCTGGTACCTTCCACCATGGTAGATGATGGATGGTGGATGGTGGATGGTGGATGGTGGATGGTGGATGGTGGATGGTAGATGGTGGATGATGGATGGTGGATGGTGGATGATGGATGATGGATGGTGATGGTGTATGGTAGATGGTGGATGCTGGATGGTAGATGGTAGATTGTGGATGGTAGATTGTGGAATGTAGATGGTAGATGGTGGAAGGTAGATGGCGGACGGTGGATGGTGGATGGTGGATGGTGGATGGTGGATGGTGGATGGTGGATGGTGGATGGTAGATGGTGGATGATGGATGGTGGATGGTGGATGATGGATGATGGATGGTGATGGTGGATGGTAGATGGTGGATGCTGGATGGTAGATGGTAGATTGTGGATGGTAGATGGTGGAATGTAGATGGTGGATGGTGGAAGGTAGATGGCGGATGGTGGATGGTGGATGGTGGATGGTGGATGGTGGATGGTGGATGGTGGATGGTGGATGGTGGATGGTGGATGGTGGATGGTAGATGGTGGATGGTGGATGGTGGATGGTGGATGGTGGATGGTGGATGGTGGATGGTGGATGGTGGATGGTGGATGGTGGATGGTGGATGGTGGATGGTGGATGGTGGATGGTGGATGGTGGATGGTGGATGGTGGATGGTGGATGGTGGATGGTGGATGGTGGATGGTGGATGGTGGATGGTGGATGGTGGATGGTGGATGGTGGATGGTGGATGGTAGATGGTGGATGATGGAAGGTGGATGATGGATGGTGGATGGTGGATGGTGGATGGTGGATGGTGGATGGTGGATGGTGGACGGTGGATGGTGGATGGTGGATGGTGGATGATGGATGGTAGATGGTGGAAGGTGGAATGTAGATGGTAGATGGTGGAAGGTAGATGGTAGATGGCGCACGGTGGATGGTGAATGGTGGATGGTGGATGGTGGATGGTGGATGGTGGATGGTGGATGGTGGATGGTGGATGGTGGATGGTGGATGGTAGATGGTAGATGGCAGACGGTGGTTGGTGGATGGTTTTTTTTTCTTTTTTTTTATTCATTTTTATTAAAATAATTCGATAAACTTACTGGCCCAAAGCGGGCACTCTAAGTTAAACTTAGACTTATCCTATGTCTTTCGACTTAAACTAAAAATTCATATGATTAAGACTAATTATCTTAACTGTACATTTAAGTAATAAGAAAAATTTTTTACATAAAAACTTAATGAATGGATGGTGGATGGTGGATGGTGGATGGTGGATGGTGGATGGTGGATGGTGGATGGTGGATGGTGGATGGTGGATGGTGGATGGTGGATGGTAGATGGTGGATGATGGATGGTGGATGGTGGATGATGAATGATGGATGGTGGATGGTGGATGGTGGACGGTGGATGGTGGATGGTGGATGGCGGAAGGTAGATGGTAGAGGGCGGACGGTGGATGGTGGATGGTGGATGGTGGATGGTGGATGGTGGATGGTGGATGGTGGATGGTGGATTGTGGATGGTGGATGGTGGATGGTGGATGGTGGATGGTGGATGGTGGATGGTGGATGGTGGATGGTGGATGGTGGATGGTGGATGGTGGATGGTGGATGGTGGATGGTGGATGGTGGATGGTGGATGGTGGATGGTGGATGGTGGATGGTGGATGGTGGATGGTGGATGGTGGATGGTGGATGTTAGATGGTGGAAGATGGAAGGTGGATGGTGGATGATGGATGATGGATGGTAGATGGTAGATGGTAGATGGTGGATGATGGATGATGGATGGTAGATGGTAGATGGTGGATGGTAGATGCTGGACGGTGGATGGTGGATAGGGGATGGTAGATGGTAGTTGGTGGATGAGGGATGGTGGATGGTGGATGGTAGATGGTAGATGGTGGATGGTTTAATGGTGGATGATGGATGGTAGATGGTGGAAGGTGGATGGTGGATGGTGAATGGTGGATGCTGGATGGTAGATTGTGGATGGTAGATTGTGGATTGTAGATGGTGGAAGGTAGATGGTAGATGGTGGGTGGGGGATGGTGGATTGGATGGTGGATGGTGGATGGTGGGTGGTAGATGGTAGATGATGGATGGTAGATGGTGGATGATGGATGGTGGACGATGTGTGGTAGATAGTAGATGATGGATGGTAGATGGTGGATGATGGATGATGGATGGTAGATGGTGGATGATGGATGATGGATGGTAGATGGTAGATGGTGGATGGTAGATGCTGGACGGTGGATGGTGGATGGGGGATGGTAGATGGTAGATGGTGGATGAGGGATGGTGGATGGTGGATGGTAGATGGTAGATGGTGGATGGTTTAATGGTGGATGATGGATGGTAGATGGTGGAAGGTGGATGGTGGATGGTGAATGGTGGATGCTGGATGGTAGATTGTGGACGGTAGATTGTGGATTGTAGATGGTGGAAGGTAGATGGTAGATGGTGGGTGGGGGATGGTGGATTTAATGGTGGATGGTGGATGGTGGGTGGTAGATGGTAGATAGGATGGTGGATGGTGGATGGTGGATGGTAGATGGTAGATGGTGGATTGGATGATGGATGGTTTATGGTAGATGGTGGATGGTTAATTGGATGTTGGATTTTGGATGGTGGATGGTGGATGGTGGATAGTGGATGGTAGATGGTAGATGGTGGATGGTGGATGGTGGACGGTGGATTGTGGATTGGTTGGTGGATGGTGAATGGTGGATGGTGGATGGTAGATGGTAGATGGTAGATGGTAGATGGTGGATGATGGATGGTAGATGGTAGATGGTGGATAGGATGGTGGATGGTAGATGGTAGATGGTGGTTGGTGGATGGTTTTTTTTTCCTTTTTTTTTATTCATTTTTATTAAAATAATTCGATAAACTTACTGGCCCAAAGCGGGCACTCTAAGTTAAACTTAAACTTATCCTATGTCTTTCGACTTAAAATAAAAATTCATATGATTAAGACTAATTATCTTAACTGTACATTTAAGTAATAAGAAAAATTTTTTACATAAAAACTTAATGAATGGATGGTGGATGGTGGATGGTGGATGGTGGATGGTGGATGGTGGATGGTGGATGGTAGATGGTGGATGATGGATGGTGGATGGTGGATGATGGATGATGGATGGTGATGGTGGATGCTAGATGGTGGATGCTGGATGGTAGATGGTAGATTGTGTATGGTAGATGGTGGAAGGTAGATGGCGGACGGTGGATGGTGGATGGTGGATGGTGGATGGTGGATGGTGGATGGTGGATGGTGGATGGTGGATGGTGGATGGTGGATGGTGGATGGTGGATGGTGGATGGTGGATGGTGGATGGTGGATGGTGGATGGTGGATGGTGGATGGTGGATGGTGGATGGTGGATGGTGGATGGTGGATGGTGGATGGTGGATGGTGGATGGTGGATGGTGGATGGTGGATGGTGGATGGTGGATGGTGGATGGTGGATGGTGGATGGTGGATGGTGGATGGTGGATGGTGGATGGTGGATGGTGGGTGGTAGATGGTAGATGGTGGATAGGATGGTGGATGGTGGATGGTGGATGGTGGATGGTAGATGGTAGATGGTGGATTGGATGATGGATGGTGGATGGTAGATGGTGGATGGTTAATTGGATGTTGGATTTTGGATGGTGGATGGTGAATGGTGGATGGTGTATGGTAGATGGTAGATGGTAGATGGTGGATGATGGATGGTAGATGGTAGATGGTAGATGGTGGATAGGATGGTGGATGGTAGATGGTAGATGGCAGATGATAGATGGTAGATTGTGGATGGTAGATGGTGGAATGTAGATGGTAGATGGTGGAAGGTAGATGGCGGAGGGTGGATGGTGGATGGTGGATGGTGGATGGTGGATGGTGGATGGTGGATGGTGGATGGTGGATGGTGGATGGTGGATGGTGGATGGTGGATGGTGGATGGTGGATGGTGGATGGTGGATGGTGGGTGGTGGATGGTGGATGGTGGATGGTGGATGGTGGATGGTGGATGGTGGATGGTGGATGGTGGATGGTGATGGATGGTAGATTGTGGCTGGTACCTTCCACCACGGTAGATGATGGATGGTGGATGATGGATGGTGGATGGTGGATGGTGGATGGTGGATGGTGGATGGTGGATGGTGGATGGTGGATGGTATATGGTGGATGATTTATGGTGGATGGTGGATGATGGATGATGGATGGTGATGGTGGATGGTAGATGGTGGATGCTGGATGGTAGATGGTAGATTGTGGATGGTAGATTGTGGAATGTAGATGGTAGATGGTGGAAGGTAGATGGCGGACGGTGGATGGTGGATGGTGGATGGTGGATGGTGGATGGTGGATGGTAGATGGTGGATGATGGATGGTGGATGGTGGATGATGGATGATGGATGGTGATGGTGGATGGTAGATGGTGGATGCTGGATGGTAGATGGTGGAAGGTGGAATGTAGATGGTAGATGGTGGAAGGTAGATGGTAGATGGCGGACGGTGGATGGTGGATGGTGGATGGTGGATGGTGGATGATGGATGGTGGATGGTGGATGGTGGATGGTGGATGGTGGATGGTGGATGGTGGATGGTGGATGGTGGATGATGAATGGTAGATGGTGGAAGGTGGATGGTGGATGGTGAATGGTGGATTGTGGCTGGTACCTTCCACCATGGTAGATGATGGATGGTGGATGGTGGATGGTGGATGGTGGATGGTGGATGGTGGATGGTGGATGGTGGATGGTGGATGGTAGATGGTGGATGATGGATGGTGGATGGTGGATGATGGATGATGGATGGTGATGGTGGATGGTAGATGGTGGATGCTGGATGGTAGATGGTAGATTGTGGATGGTAGATGGTGGAATGTAGATGGTGGATGGTGGAAGGTAGATGGCGGATGGTTTATGGTGGATGGTGGATGGTGGATGGTAGATGGTGGATGATGGATGGTGGATGGTGGATGATGGATGATGGATGGTGATGGTGGATGGTAGATGGTGGATGCTGGATGGTAGATGGTAGATTGTGTATGGTAGATGGTGGAAGGTAGATGGCGGACGGTGGATGGTGGATGTTGGATGGTGGATGGTGGATGGTGGATAGGATGGTGGATGGTAGATGGTAGATGGTGGTTGGTGGATGGTTTTTTTTTCTTTTTTTTTTATTCATTTTTATTAAAATAATTCGATAAACTTACTGGCCCAAAGCGGGCACTCTAAGTTAAACTTAAACTTATCCTATGTCTTTCGACTTAAACTAAAAATTCATATGATTAAGACTAATTATCTTAACTGTACATTTAAGTAATAAGAAAAATTTTTTACATAAAAACTTAATGAATGGATGGTGGATGGTGGATGGTGGATGGTGGATGGTGGATGGTGGATGGTGGATGGTGGATGGTAGATGGTGGATGATGGATGGTGGATGGTGGATGATGGATGATGGATGGTGATGGTGGATGGTAGATGGTGGATGCTGGATGGTAGATGGTAGATTGTGTATGGTAGATGGTGGAAGGTAGATGGCGGACGGTGGATGGTGGATGGTGGATGGTGGATGGTGGATCGTGGATGGTGGATGGTGGATGGTGGATGGTGGATGGTGGATGGTGGATGGTGGATGGTGGATGGTGGATGGTGGATGGTGGATGGTGGATGGTGGATGGTGGATGGTGGATGGTGGATGGTGGATGGTGGATGGTGGATGGTGGATGGTGGATGGTGGATGGTGGATGGTGGATGGTGGGTGGTAGATGGTAGATGGTGGATAGGATGGTGGATGGTGGATGGTGGATGGTAGATGGTAGATGGTGGATTGGATGATGGATGGTGGATGGTAGATGGTGGATGGTTAATTGGATGTTGGATTTTGGATGGTGGATGGTGGATGGTGGATAGTGGATGGTAGATGGTAGATGGTGGATGGTGGATGGTGGATGGTGGACGGTGGATTGTGGACTGGTTGGTGGATGGTGAATGGTGGATGGTGTATGGTAGATGGTAGATGGTAGATGGTAGATGGTGGATGATGGATGGTAGATGGTAGATGGTAGATGGTGGATAGGATGGTGGATGGTAGATGGTAGATGGCAGATGATAGATGGTAGATTGTGGATGGTAGATGGTGGAATGTAGATGGTAGATGGTGGAAGGTAGATGGCGGATGGTGGATGGTGGATGGTGGATGGTGGATGGTGGATGGTGGATGGTGGATGGTGGATGGTGGATGGTGGATGGTGGATGGTGGATGGTGGATGGTGGATGGTGGATGGTGGACGGTGGATTGTGGACTGGTTGGTGGATGGTGAATGGTGGATGGTGTATGGTAGATGGTAGATGGTAGATGGTAGATGGTGGATGATGGATGGTAGATGGTAGATGGTAGATGGTGGATAGGATGGTGGATGGTAGATGGTAGATGGCAGATGATAGATGGTAGATTGTGGATGGTAGATGGTGGAATGTAGATGGTAGATGGTGGAAGGTAGATGGCGGACGGTGGATGGTGGATGGTGGATGGTGGATGGTGGATGGTGGATGGTGGATGGTGGATGGTGGATGGTGGATGGTGGATGGTGGATGGTGGATGGTGGATGGTGGATGGTGGATGGTGGATGGTGGATGGTGGATGGTGGATGGTGGGTGGTGGATGGTGGATGGTGGATGGTGGATGGTGGATGGTGGATGGTGGATGGTGTATGGTGGATGGTGGATGGTGGATGGTGGATGGTGGATGGTGGATGGTGGATGGTGGATGGTGGATGGTGGATGGTGGATGGTGGATGGTGGATGGTGGATGGTGGATGGTGGATGGTGGATGGTAGATGGTGGATGATGGATGGTGGATGATGGATGGTGGATGGTGGATGGTGGATGGTGGATGGTGGATGGTGGATGATGAATGGTAGATGGTGGAAGGTGGATGGTGGATGGTGAATGATGGATGGTAGATTGTGGCTGGTACCTTCCATCATGGTAGATGATGGATGGTGGATGATGGATGGTGGATGGTGGATGGTGGATGGTGGATGGTGGATGGTGGATGGTGGATGGTGGATGGTGGATGGTGGATGGTGGATGGTGGATGGTGGATGGTGGATGGTGGATGGTGGATGGTGGATGGTGGATGGTGGATGGTGGATGGTGGATGGTGGATGGTGGATGGTGGATGGTGGATGGTGGATGGTGGATGGTGGATGGTGGATGGTGGATGGTGGATGGTGGATGGTGGATGGTGGATGGTGGATGGTGGATGGTGGATGGTGGATGGTGGATGGTGGATGGTGGATGGTAGATGGTGGATGATGGAAGGTGGATGATGGATGGTGGATGGTGGATGGTGGATGGTGGATGGTGGATGGTGGATGGTGGAAGGTGGATGGTGGATGGTGGATGGTGGATGATGGATGGTAGATGGTGGAAGGTGGAATGTAGATGGTTGATGGTGGAAGGTAGATGGTAGATGGCGGACGGTGGATGGTGGATGGTGGATGGTGGATGGTGGATGGTGGATGGTGGATGGTGGATGGTGGATGGTGGATGGTGGATGGTGGATGGTAGATGGTAGATGGCAGACGGTGGTTGGTGGATGGTTTTTTTTTCTTTTTTTTTTATTCATTTTTATTAAAATAATTCGATAAACTTACTGGCCCAAAGCGGGCACTCTAAGTTAAACTTAAACTTATCCTATGTCTTTCGACTTAAACTAAAAATTCATATGATTAAGACTAATTATCTTAACTGTACATTTAAGTAATAAGAAAAATTTTTTACATAAAAACTTAATGAATGGATGGTGGATGGTGGATGGTGGATGGTGGATGGTGGATGGTGGATGGTGGATGGTGGATGGTGGATGGTGGATGGTGGATGGTGGATGGTGGATGGTGGATGGTGGATGGTGGATGGTGGATGGTGGATGGTGGATGGTAGATGGTGGATGATGGATGGTGGATGGTGGGTGATGGATGATGGATGGTGGATGGTGGATGGTGGATGGTGGATGGTGGATGGTGGATGGTGGATGGTGGAAGGTAGATGGTAGAGGGCGGACGGTGGATGGTGGATGGTGGATGGTGGATGGTGGATGGTGGATGGTGGATGGTGGATGGTGGATTGTGGATGGTGGATGGTGGATGGTGGATGGTGGATGGTGGATGGTGGATGGTGGATGGTGGATGGTGGATGGTGGATGGTGGATGGTGGATGGTGGATGGTGGATGGTGGATGGTGGATGGTGGATGGTGGATGGTGGATGGTGGATGGTGGATGGTGGATGGTGGATGTTAGATGGTGGATGAATTAAGGTGGATGGTGGATGATGGATGATGGATGGTAGATGGTAGATGGTGGATGATGGATGATGGATGGTAGATGGTAGATGGTGGATGGTAGATGCTGGACGGTGGATGGTGGATGGGGGATGGTAGATGGTAGTTGGTGGATGAGGGATGGTGGATGGTGGATGGTAGATGGTAGATGGTGGATGGTTTAATGGTGGATGATGGATGGTAGATGGTGGAAGGTGGATGGTGGATGGTGAATGGTGGATGCTGGATGGTAGATTGTGGATGGTAGATTGTGGATTGTAGATGGTGGAAGGTAGATGGTAGATGGTGGGTGGGGGATGGTGGATTGGATGGTGGATGGTGGATGGTGGGTGGTAGATGGTAGATGATGGATGGTAGATGGTGGATGATGGATGGTGGACGATGTGTGGTAAATAGTAGATGATGGATGGTAGATGGTGGATGATGGATGATGGATGGTAGATGGTGGATGATGGATGATGGATGGTGGATGGTAGATGGTAGATGGTGGATGGTAGATGCTGGACGGTGGATGGTGGATGGGGGATGGTAGATGGTAGATGGTGGATGAGGGATGGTGGATGGTGGATGGTAGATGGTAGATGGTGGATGGTTTAATGGTGGATGATGGATGGTAGATGGTGGAAGGTGGATGGTGGATGGTGAATGGTGGATGCTGGATGGTAGATTGTGGACGGTAGATTGTGGATTGTAGATGGTGGAAGGTAGATGGTAGATGGTGGGTGGGGGATGGTGGATTGGATGGTGGATGGTGGATGGTGGGTGGTAGATGGTAGATAGGATGGTGGATGGTGGATGGTGGATGGTAGATGGTAGATGGTGGATTGGATGATGGATGGTTAATGGTAGATGGTGGATGGTTAATTGGATGTTGGATTTTGGATGGTGGATGGTGGATGGTGGATAGTGGATGGTAGATGGTAGATGGTGGATGGTGGATGGTGGATGGTGGACGGTGGATTGTGGATTGGTTGGTGGATGGTGAATGGTGGATGGTGGATGGTAGATGGTAGATGGTAGATGGTAGATGGTGGATGATGGATGGTAGATGGTAGATGGTGGATAGGATGGTGGATGGTAGATGGTAGATGGTGGTTGGTGGATGGTTTTTTTTTCTTTTTTTTTTATTCATTTTTATTAAAATAATTCGATAAACTTACTGGCCCAAAGCGGGCACTCTAAGTTAAACTTAAATTTATCCTATGTCTTTCGACTTAAACTAAAAATTCATATGATTAAGACTAATTATCTTAACTGTACATTTAAGTAATAAGAAAAATTTTTTACATAAAAACTTAATGAATGGATGGTGGATGGTGGATGGTGGATGGTGGATGGTGGATGGTGGATGGTGGATGGTGGATGGTAGATGGTGGATGATGGATGGTGGATGGTGGATGATGGATGATGGATGGTGATGGTGGATGCTGGATGGTAGATGGTAGATGGTGGAAGGTAGAAGGCGGACGGTGGATGGTGGATGGTGGATGGTGGATGGTGGATGGTGGATGGTGGATGGTGGATGGTGGATGGTGGATGGTGGATGGTGGATGGTGGATGGTGGATGGTGGATGGTGGATGGTGGATGGTGGATGGTGGATGGTGGATGGTGGATGGTGGATGGTGGATGGTGGATGGTGGATGGTGGATGGTGGATGGTGGATGGTGGATGGTGGATGGTGGATGGTGGATGGTGGATGGTGGGTGGTAGATGGTAGATGGTGGATAGGATGGTGGATGGTGGATGGTAGATGGTGGATGGTGTATGGTAGATGGTAGATGGTAGATGGTAGATGGTAGATGGTGGATGATGGATGGTAGATGGTAGATGGTAGATGGTGGATAGGATGGTGGATGGTAGATGGTAGATGGCAGATGATAGATGGTAGATTGTGGATGGTAGATGGTGGAATGTAGATGGTAGATGGTGGAAGGTAGATGGCGGACGGTGGATGGTGGATGGTGGATGGTGGATGGTGGATGGTGGATGGTGGATGGTGGATGGTGGATGGTGGATGGTGGATGGTGGATGGTGGATGGTGGATGGTGGATGGTGGATGGTGGATGGTGGATGGTGGGTGGTGGATGGTGGATGGTGGATGGTGGATGGTGGATGGTGGATGGTGGATGGTGGATGGTGGATGGTGGATGGTGGATGGTGGATGGTGGATGGTGGATGGTGGATGGTGGATGGTGGATGGTGGATGGTGGATGGTGGATGGTGGATGGTGGATGGTAGATGGTGGATGATGGATGGTGGATGATGGATGGTGGATGGTGGATGGTGGATGGTGGATGGTGGATGGTGGATGGTGGATGATGAATGGTAGATGGTGGAAGGTGGATGGTGGATGGTGAATGGTGGATGGTAGATTGTGGCTGGTACCTTCCACCATGGTAGATGATGGATGGTGGATGATGGATGGTGGATGGTGGATGGTGGATGGTGGATGGTGGATGGTGGATGGTGGATGGTAGATGGTGGATGATGGATGGTGGATGGTGGATGATGGATGATGGATGGTGATGGTGGATGGTAGATGGTGGATGCTGGATGGTAGATGGTAGATTGTGGATGGTAGATTGTGGAATGTAGATGGTAGATGGTGGAAGGTAGATGGCGGACGGTGGATGGTGGATGGTGGATGGTGGATGGTGGATGGTGGATGGTAGATGGTGGATGATGGATGGTGGATGGTGGATGATGGATGATGGATGGTGATGGTGGATGGTAGATGGTGGATGCTGGATGGTAGATGGTGGAAGGTGGAATGTAGATGGTAGATGGTGGAAGGTAGATGGTAGATGGCGGACGGTGGATGGTGGATGGTGGATGGTGGATGGTGGATGGTGGATGGTGGATGGTGGATGGTGGATGGTGGATGGTGGATGGTGGATGGTGGATGGTGGATGGTGGATGGTGGATGGTGGATGGCAGATGGTAGATGGTAGATGGCAGACGGTGGTTGGTGGATGGTGGATGGTGGACGGTGGATGGTAGATGGTAGATGGTAGATGGCAGACGGTGGTTGGTGGATGGTTTTTTTTTCTTTTTTTTTTATTCATTTTTATTAAAATAATTCGATAAACTTACTGGCCCAAAGCGGGCACTCTAAGTTCAACTTAAACTTATCCTATGTCTTTCGACTTAAACTAAAAATTCATATGATTAAGACTAATTATCTTAACTGTACATTTAAGTAATAAGAAAAATTTATTACATAAAAACTTAATGAATGGATGGTGGATGGTGGATGGTGGATGGTAGATGGTGGATGGTGGATGGTGGATGATGGATGATGGATGGTGATGGTGGATGGTAGATGGTGGATGGTAGATGGTAGATTGTGGATGGTAGATGGTGGAATGTAGATGGTAGATGGTGGAAGGTAGATGGCGGACGGTGGATGGTGGATGGTGGATGGTGGATGGTGGATGGTGGATGGTGGACGGTGGATGGTGGATGGTGGACGGTGGATGGTGGATGGTGGATGGTGGATGGTGGATGGTGGATGGTGGATGGTGGATGGTGGATGGTGGATGGTGGATGGTGGATGGTGGATGGTGGATGGTGGATGGTGGATGGTGGATGGTGGGTGGTGGATGGTGGATGGTGGATGGTGGATGGTGGATGGTGGATGGTGGATGGTGGATGGTGGATGGTGGATGGTGGATGGTGGATGGTGGATGGTGGATGGTAGATGGTGGATGATGGATGGTGGATGATGGATGGTGGATGGTGGATGGTGGATGGTGGATGGTGGATGGTGGATGATGAATGGTAGATGGCGGACGGTGGATGGTGGATGGTGGATGGTGGATGGTGGATGGTGGATGGTGGATGGTGGATGGTGGATGGTGGATGGTGGATGGTGGATGGTAGATGGTAGATGGTAGATGGCAGACGGTGGTTGGTGGATGGTTTTTTTTTCTTTTTTTTTTATTCATTTTTATTAAAATAATTCGATAAACTTACTGGCCCAAAGCGGGCACTCTAAGTTAAACTTAAACTTATCCTATGTCTTTCGACTTAAACTAAAAATTCATATGATTAAGACTAATTATCTTAACTGTACATTTAAGTAATAAGAAAAATTTTTTACATAAAAACTTAATGAATGGATGGTAGATGGTGGATGGTGGATGGTGGATGGTGGATGGTGGATGGTGGATGGTGGATGGTGGATGGTGGATGGTGGATGGTGGATGGTAGATGGTGGATGATGGATGGTGGATGGTGGATGATGGATGATGGATGGTGTTGGTGGATGGTAGATGGTGGATGCTGGATGGTAGATGGTAGATTGTGGATGGTAGATGGTGGAATGTAGATGGTAGATGGTGGAAGGTAGATGGCGGACGGTGGATGGTGGATGGTGGATGGTGGATGGTGGATGGTGGATGGTGGATGGTGGATGGTGGATGGTGGATGGTGGATGGTGGATGGTGGATGGTGGATGGTGGATGGTGGATGGTGGATGGTGGATGGTGGATGGTGGATGGTGGATGGTGGATGGTGGATGGTGGATGGTGGATGGTGGATGGTGGATGGTGGATGGTGGATGGTGGATGGTGGATGGTGGATGGTGGATGGTGGATGGTGGATGGTGGATGGTGGATGGTGGATGGTGGATGGTGGATGGTGGATGGTGGATGGTGGATGGTGGATGGTGGATGGTGGATGGTGGATGGTGGATGGTGGATGGTGGATGGTGGATGGTGGATGGTGGATGGTGGATGGTGGATGGTGGATGGTGGATGGTGGATGGTGGATGGTGGATGGTGGATGGTGGATGGTGGATGGTGGATGGTGGATGGTGGATGGTGGATGGTGGATGGTGGATGGTGGATGGTGGATGGTGGATGGTGGATGGTGGATGGTGGATGGTGGATGGTGGATGGTGGATGGTGGATGGTGGATGGTGGATGGTGGATGGTGGATGGTGGATGGTGGATGGTGGATGGTGGATGGTGGATGGTGGATGGTGGATGGTGGATGGTGGATGGTGGATGGTGGATGGTGGATGGTGGATGGTGGATGGTGGATGGTGGATGGTGGATGGTGGATGGTGGATGGTGGATGGTGGATGGTGGATGGTGGATGGTGGATGGTGGATGGTGGATGGTGGATGGTGGATGGTGGATGGTGGATGGTGGATGGTGGATGGTGGATGGTGGATGGTGGATGGTGGATGGTGGATGGTGGATGGTGGATGGTGGATGGTGGATGGTGGATGGTGGATGTTGGATGTTGGATGTTGGATGTTGGATGTTGGATGTTGGATGTTGGATGTTGGATGTTGGATGTTGGATGGTGGATGTTGGATGGTGGATGGTGGATGGTGGATGGTGGATGGTGGATGGTGGATGGTGGATGGTGGATGGTGGATGGTGGATGGTGGATGGTGGATGGTGGATGGTGGATGGTAGATGGTGGAAGGTGGATGATGGATGGTGGATGGTGGATGGTGGATGGTGGATGGTGGATGGTAGATGGTGGATGCTGGATGGTAGATGGTAGATTGTGGATGGTAGATGGTGGAATGTAGATGGTGGATGGTGGAAGGTAGATGACGGATGGTGGATGGTGGATGGTGGATGGTGGATGGTGGATGGTGGATGGTGGATGGTGGATGGTGGATGGTGGATGGTGGATGGTGGATGGTGGATGGTGGATGGTGGATGGTGGATGGTGGATGGTGGATGGTGGATGGTGGATGGTGGATGGTGGATGGTGGATGGTGTATGGTGTATGGTGGATGGTGGATGGTGGATGGTGGATGGTGGATGGTGGATGGCGGATGGTGGATGGTGGATGGTGGATGGTGGATGGTGGATGGTGGATGGTGGATGGTGGATGGTGGATGGTGGATGGTGGATGGTGGATGGTGGATGGTGGATGGTGGATGGTGGATGGTGGATGGTGGATGGTGGATGGTGGATGGTGGATGGTGGATGGTGGATGGTGGATGGTGGATGGTGGATGGTGGATGGTGGATGGTGGATGGTGGATGGTGGATGGTGGATGGTGGATGGTGGTGGTGGATGGTTGGATGGTGGATGGTGGATGGTGGATGTTGGATGTTGGATGTTGGATGGTGGATGTTGGATGGTGGATGGTGGATGGTGGATGGTGGATGGTGGAGGGTGGATGGTGGATGGTGGATGGTGGATGGTGGATGGTGGATGGTGGATGGTGGATGGTGGATGGTGGATTGGTGGATGGTGGATGGTGGATGGTGGATGGTGGATGGTGGATGGTGGATGGTGGATGGTGGATGGTGGATGGTGGATGGTGGATGGTGGTGGATGGTGGATGGTGGATGGTGGATGGTGGATGGTGGATGGTGGATGGTGGATGGTAGATGGTAGCTGGTGGAAGGTGGATGATGGATGGTGGATGATGGATGGTGGATGGTGGAGGTGGGTGGTTGGTGGATGGTGGATGATGGATGGTAGATGGTGGAAGGTGGAATGTAGATGGTAGATGGTGGAAGGTAGATGGTAGATGGTGGATGGTGGATAGTGGATGGTGGATGGTGGATGGTGGATGGTGGATGGTGGATGGTTTATGGTGGATGGTGGATGGTGGATGGTGGAAGGTAGATGGTAGATGGTGGATGGTGGATGGTGGATGGTGGATGGTGGGTGGATGGTGGATGGTGGGTGGTGGATGGTGGATGGGTGGATGGGGTGGATGGTGGATGGTGGATGGTGGATGGTGGTTGGTGGATGGTGGATGGTGGATGGTGGGGATGGTGGATGGTGGATGGTGGATGGTGGATGGTGGATGGTGGATTGGTGGATGGTGGATGGTGGATGGTGGATGGTGGATGTTAGATGGTGGATGATGGAAGGTGGATGGTGGATGATGGATGATGGATGGTAGATGGTAGATGGTAGATGGTGGATGGTAGATGGTGGATGATGGATGATGGATGGTAGATGGTAGATGGTTGGGGGATGCTAGATGGTAGTTGGTGGATGAGGGATGGTGGATGGTGGATGGTAGATGGTAGATGGTGGTTGGTTTAAT
>HG993124.1:65625891-65659266 GCA_905231855.2 Eristalis tenax | reverse complement strand
CACCATCCACCATCCACCATCCACCATCCACCATCCACCATCCACCATCCACCATCCACCATCCACCATCCACCATCCACCATCCACATCCACCATCCACCATCCACATCCACCATCCACCATCCACCATCCACCATCCACCATCCACCATCCACCATCCACCATCCACGATCCACCATCCACCATCCACCATCCACCATCCACCATCCACCATCCATCATCCACCATCCGCCATCCACCATCCATCATACACCATCCACCATCCACTATCCACCATCCACCATCCACCATCCACCATCCACCATCCACCATCCACCATCCACCATCCACCATCCACCATCCACCATCCACCATCCACCACCATCCACCATCCACCATCCACCATCCACCATCCACCATCCACCATCCACCATCCACCATCCATCATCCACCATCCACCATCCACCATCCACCATCCATAATCCATCACCACCATCCACCATCCACCATCCACCATCCGCCATCCACCATCCATCATACACCATCCACCATACACCAGCCACCATCCACAATCCACCATCTACCATCCACCACAAACCATATACCACCCACCAGTCACCTTCTACCATCTACCATCCACCATCCACCATCCAGCATCCACGTTCCAGCGTCCACCATCTGCAATCCACCATCTACCATCCACCACAAACCATATACCATCCACCATTCACCATCTACAATCTACCATCCACCATCCACCATCCACCATCCACCATCCACCATCCACCATCCACATCCACCATCCATCATCCACCATCCACCATCCACCATCCACCATCCACCATCCACCATCCACCAACAATCCACCATCAACCATCAACCATCCACCATCCACCATCCACCATCCACCATCCACCATCCACCATCCACCATCCACCATCCACCATCCACCATCCACCATCCACCATCCACCATCCACCTTCCATAATCCACCATCTACCATCCACCATCTGCCAACCATCATCCACCATAAACCATCCACCATCCACCATCCACAATCCACCATCCACCTTCCATAATCCACCATCCAATCCACCATCCACCATCCACCATCCAATCCACCACCCACCATCCACCATCAAATCTACCATCTACCATCCACCATCTGCCAACCATCATCCACCATAAACCATCCACCATCCACCATCCACCATCCACCATCCACCATCCACCATCCACCATCCACCATCCACCATCCACCATCCACATCCACCATCCACCATCCACCATCCACCATCCACCATCCACCATCCACATCCACCATCCACATCCACCATCCACCATCCACCATCCACCATCCACCATCCACCATCCACCATCCACCATCCACCATCCACCATCCACCATCCACCATCCACCATCCACCATCCACCATCCACCATCCACCATCCACCATCCACCATTCACCATCCACCATCCACATCCACCATCCACCATCCACCATCCACCATCCACCATCTACCATCCACCATCTACCATCCACCATCCACCATCCACCATCCACCATCCACCATCTACCATCTACCATCTACCATCCACCATCTACCATCTACCATCCACCATCCACCAACCACCATCCACCATCCACCATCCACCATCCACCATCCACCATCCACCATCCACCATCCACCATCCACCATCCACCATCCACCATCCACCATCCACCATCCACCATCCACCATCCACCATCCACCATCCACCATCCACCATCCACCATCCACCATCCACCATCCACCATCCACCATCCACCATCCACCATCCACCATCCACCATCCACCATCCACCATCCACCATCCACCATCCACCATCCACCATCCACCATCCACCATCCACCATCCACCATCCACCATCCACCATCCACCATCCACCATCCACCATCCACCATCCACCATCCACCATCCACCATCCCACATCCACCATCCAGCATCCAGCATCCACCATCCACAATCCACTATCCACCATCCACCATCCACCATCCACCATCCATCATCCATCATCCACCATCCAATCCACCATCCACCATCTACCATCCACCATAAACCATCCACCATAAACCATCCGCCATCCACCATCCACAATCCACCATCCACCATCCACCATCCACCATCCAATCCACCATCCAATCCACCATCTACCATCCACCATCTGCCAACCATCATCCACCATAAACCATCCACCATCCACCATCCACCATCCACTATCCACCATCTACCATCTACCATCACCATCCACCATCCACCATCCACCTCCACCATCCACCATCCACCATCCACCATCCACCATCCACCATCCACCATCCACCATCCACCATCCACCATCCATCATCCACCATCCACCATCCACCATCCGCCATCCACCATCCACCATCCACCATCCACCATCCACCATCCACCATCCACCATCACCATCCACCATCCACCATCCACCATCCACCATCCACCATCCACCATCCACCATCCACCATCCACCATCCACCATCCACCATCCACCATCCACCATCCACCATCCACCATCCACCATCCACCATCCACCATCCACCATCCACCATCCACCATCCACCATCCACCATCCATCATCCACCATCCACCATCCACCATCCACCATCCACCATCCATCATCCACCATCCGCCATCCACCATCCATCATACACCATCCACCATCCACTATCCACCATCCACCATCCACCATCCACCATCCACCATCCACCAACCACCATCCGCCATCCACCATCCACCATCCACCATCCACCATCCACCATCCACCATCCACCATCCACCATCCACCATCCACCATCCACCATCCACCATCCACCATCCACCATCCACCATCCACCATCCACCATCCACCATCCACCATCCATCATCCACCATCCACCATCCACCATCCACCATCCACCATCCATCATCCACCATCCACCATCCACCATCCACCATCCACCATCCGCCATCCACCATCCGTCATACACCATCCACCATCCACATTCAACATCCACCATCTACCATCCACCATCCACCATCCACCATCCACCATCCACCATCCCCTCCACCATCCACCATCCACCATCCACCATCCACCATCCACCATCCACCATCCACCATCCACCATCCACCATCCACCATCCACCATCCACCATCCACCATCCACCATCCACCATCCACCATCCACCATCCACCATCCACCATCCACCATCCACGATCCACCATCCACCATCCACCATCCACCATCCACCATCCACCATCCACCATCCACCATCCACCATCCACCATCCACCATCCACCATCCACCATCCAGCATCCAGCATCCACCATCCACAATCCACCCTCCACCATCCACCATCCACCATCCACCATCCACCATCCATAATCCATCATCCATCATCCACCATCCACCATCCAATCCACCATCTACCATCTACCATCCACCATAAACCATCCACCATAAACCATCCACCATAAACCATCCACCATCCACCATCCACAATCCACCATCCACCATCCACCATCCAATCCACCATCCAATCCACCATCTACCATCCACCATCTACCATCCACCATCTGCCAACCATCATCCACCATAAACCATCCACCATCCACCATCCACCATCCCCCATCTACCATCTACCATCCACCATCCACCATCCACCATCCACCATCCACCATCCACCATCCACCATCCACCATCCACCATCCACCATCCACCATCCACCATCCACCATCCACCATCCACCATCCATCATCCACCATCCACCATCAACCATCCGCCATCCACATCCACCATCCACCATCCACCATCCACTATCCACCATCCACCATCTACCATCCACCATCCACCATCCACCATCCACCATCCACATCCACCATCCACCATCCACCATCCACCATCCCACCATCCACCATCCACCATCCACCATCCACCATCCACCATCACCATCCACCATCCACCATCCACCATCCACCATCCACCATCCACCATCCACCATCCATCCATCCACCATCCACCATCACATCCACCATCCACCATCCATCATCCACCATCCAGCCATCCACCATCCATACCATCCATCCACATCCACCATCCACCATCCATCCATCCACCATCCACCATCCACCATCCACCATCCATCATCCACCATCCGCCATCCACCATCCATCATACACCATCCACCATCCACTATCCACCATCCACCATCCACCATCCACCATCCACCATCCACCATCCACATCCACCATCCACCATCCACCATCCACCATCCACCATCCACCATCCACCATCCACCATCCACCATCCACCATCCAACATCCACCGTCCACCATCCACCATCCATCATCCACCATCCACCATCCACCATCCACCATCCACCTTCCATAATCCACCATCTACCATCCACCATCTGCCAACCATCATCCACCATAAACCATCCACCATTCACCATCCACCATCCACAATCCACCATCCACCATCCACCATCCACCATCCAATCCACCACCCACCATCCACCATCAAATCTACCATCTACCATCCACCATCTGCCAACCATCATCCACCATAAACCATCCACCATCCACCATCCACCATCCACCATCCACCATCCACCATCCACCATCCACCATCCACCATCCACCATCCACCATCCACCATCCACCATCCACCATCCACCATCCACCATCCACCATCCACCATCCACCATCCACCATCCACCATCCACCATTCACCATCCACCATCCACCATCCCATCCACCATCCACCATCCACCATCCACCATCCACCATCCACCATCCACCATCCACCATCCACCATCCACCATCCACCATCCACCATCCATCATCCACCATCCACCATCCACCATCCACCATCCACCATCCATCATCCACCATCCGCCATCCACCATCCATCATACACCATCCACCATCCACTATCCACCATCCACCATCCACCATCCACCATCCACCATCCACCATCCACCATCCACCATCCACCATCCACCATCCACCATCCATCATCCACCATCCGCCATCCACCATCCATCATACACCATCCACCATCCACTATCCACCATCCACCATCCACCATCCACCATCCACCATCCACCATCCACCATCCACCATCCACCATCCACCATCCACCATCCACCATCCACCATCCACCATCCACCATCCACCATCCACCATCCACCATCCACCATCCACCATCCACCATCCACCATCCACCATCCACCATCCACCATCCACCATCCACCATCCACCATCCACCATCCACCATCCACCATCCACCATCCACCATCCACCATCCACCATCCACCATCAAATCTACCATCCACCATCCACCATCCACCATCCACCATCCATCATCCACCATCCACCATCCACCATCCACCATCCACCATCCATCATCCACCATCCATCATACACCATCCACCATCCACTATCCACCATCCACCATCCACCATCCACCATCCACCATCCACCATCCACCATCCACCATCCACCATCCACCATCCATCATCCACCATCCGCCATCCACCATCCATCATACACCATCCACCATCCACTATCCACCATCCACCATCCACCGTCCACCATCCACCCTCCACCATCCACCATCCACCATCCACCATCCACCATCCACCATCCACCATCCACCATCCACCATCCACCATCCACCATCCACCATCCACCATCCACCATCCATCATCCACCATCCACCATCCACCATCCACCATCCATAATCCATCATCCACCATCCACCATCCACCATCCACCATCCACCATCCGCCATCCACCATCCATCATACACCATCCACCATACACCAGCCACCATCCACAATCCACCATCTACCATCCACCACAAACCATATACCACCCACCAGTCACCTTCTACCATCTACCATCCACCATCCACCATCCAGCATCCACGTTCCAGCGTCCACCATCTGCAATCCACCATCTACCATCCACCACAAACCATATACCATCCACCATTCACCATCCACCATCCACCATCCACCATCCACCATCCACCATCCACCATCCACCATCCACCATCCACCATCCACCATCCACCATCCACCATCCACCATCCACCATCCACCATCCACCATCCACCATCCACCATCCACCATCCACCATCCACCATCCACCATCCACCATCCACCATCCACCATCCACCATCCACCATCCACCATCCACCATCCACCATCCACCATCCACCATCCACCATCCACCATCCACCATCCACCATCACCATCCCCATCCACCATCCACCATCCACCATCCACCATCCACCATCCACCATCCACCATCCACCATCCACCATCCACCATCCACCATCCACCATCCACCATCCACCATCCATCATCCACCATCCACCATCCACCATCCACCATCCACCACCCATCATCCACCATCCGCCATCCACCATCCATCATACACCATCCACCATCCACTATCCACCATCCACCATCCACCATCCACCATCCACCATCCATCATCCACCATCCGCCATCCACCATCCATCATACACCATCCACCATCCACTATCCACCATCCACCATCCACCATCCACCATCCACCATCCACCATCCACCATCCACCATCCACCATCCACCATCCACCATCCACCATCCACCATCCACCATCCACCATCCACCATCCACCATCCACCATCCACCATCCACCATCCACCATCCACCATCCACCATCCACCATCAAATCTACCATCCACCATCCACCATCCACCATCCACCATCCATCATCCACCATCCACCATCCACCATCCACCATCCACCATCCACCATCCACCATCCATCATCCACCATCCGCCATCCACCATCCATCATACACCATCCACCATCCACTATCCACCATCCACCATCCACCATCCACCATCCACCATCCACCATCCACCATCCACCATCCATCATCCACCATCCGCCATCCACCATCCATCATACACCATCCACCATCCACTATCCACCATCCACCATCCACCATCCACCATCCACCCTCCACCATCCACCATCCACCATCCACCATCCACCATCCACCATCCACCATCCACCATCCACCATCCACCATCCACCATCCACCATCCACCATCCACCATCCACCATCCATCATCCACCATCCACCATCCACCATCCACCATCCATAATCCATCATCCACCATCCACCATCCACCATCCACCATCCACCATCCACCATCCACCATCCACCATCCACCATACACCAGCCACCATCCACAATCCACCATCTACCATCCACCACAAACCATATACCACCCACCAGTCACCTTCTACCATCTACCATCCACCATCCACCATCCAGCATCCACGTTCCAGCGTCCACCATCTGCAATCCACCATCTACCATCCACCACAAACCATATACCATCCACCATTCACCATCTACCATCTACCATCCACCATCCACCATCCACCATCCACCATCCACCATCCACCATCCACCATCCACCATCCACCATCCATCATCCACCATCCACCATCCACCATCCACCATCCACCATCCACCATCCACCAGCCAATCCACCATCAACCATCAACCATCCACCATCCACCATCCACCATCCACAATCCACCATCCACCATCCACCATCCACCATCCACCATCCACCATCCACCATCCACATCCACCATCCACCATCCACCTTCCATAATCCACCATCTACCATCCACCATCTGCCAACCATCATCCACCATAAACCATCCACCATTCACCATCCACCATCCACAATCCACCATCCACCATCCACCATCCAATCCACCATCCACCATCCACCATCCACCATCCACCATCCACCATCCACCATCCACCATCCACCATCCACCATCCACCATCCACCATCCACCATCCACCATCCACCATCCACCATCCACCATCCACCATCCACCATCCACCATCCATCATCCACCATCCACCATCCACCATCCACCATCCATAATCCATCATCCACCATCCACCATCCACCATCCACCATCCACCATCCGCCATCCACCATCCATCATACACCATCCACCATACACCAGCCACCATCCACAATCCACCATCTACCATTCACCACAAACCATATACCACCCACCAGTCACCTTCTACCATCTACCATCCACCATCCACCATCCAGCATCCACGTTCCAGCGTCCACCATCTGCAATCCACCATCTACCATCCACCACAAACCATATACCATTCACCATCTACCATCTACCACCCACCATCCACCATCCACCATCCACCATCCACCATCCACCATCCACCATCCACCATCCACCATCCATCATCCACCATCCACCATCCACCATCCACCATCCACCATCCACCATCCACCAGCCAATCCACCATCAACCATCAACCATCCACCATCCACCATCCACAATCCACCATCCACCACCCACCATCCACCATCAAATCTACCATCTACCATCCACCATCTGCCAACCATCATCCACCATAAACCATCCACCATCCACCATCCACCATCCACCATCCACCATCCACCATCCACCATCCACCATCCACCATCCACCATCCACCATCCACCATCCACCATCCACCATCCACCATCCACCATCCACCATCCACCATCCACCATCCACCATCCACCATCCACCATCCACCATCCACCATCCACCATCCACCATCCACCATCCACCATCCACCATTCACCATCCACCATCCACCATCCACCATCCACCATCCACCATCCACCATCCACCATCCACCATCCACCATCCACCATCCACCATCCACCATCCACCATCCATCATCCACCATCCACCATCCACCATCCACCATCCACCATCCATCATCCACCATCCGCCGTCCACCATCCATCATACACCATCCACCATCCACTACCCACCATCCACCATCCACCATCCACCATCCACCATCCACCATCCACCATCCACCATCCACCATCCATCATCCACCATCCGCCATCCACCATCCATCATACACCATCCACCATCCACTATCCACCATCCACCATCCACCATCCACCATCCACCATCCACCATCCACCATCCACCATCCACCATCCACCATCCACCATCCACCATCCACCATCCACCATCCACCATCCACCATCCACCATCCACCATCCACCATCCACCATCCACCATCCACCATCCACCATCCACCATCCACCATCCACCATCCACCATCCACCATCCACCATCCACCATCCACCATCCACCATCCACCATCCACCATCCATCATCCACCATTTACCATCCACCATCCACCATCCATAATCCATCATCCACCATCCACCATCCACCATCCACCATCCACCATCCGCCATCCACCATCCATCATACACCATCCACCATACACCAGCCACCATCCACAATCCACCATCTACCATCCACCACAAACCATATACCACCCACCAGTCACCTTCTACCATCTACCATCCACCATCCACCATCCAGCATCCACGTTCCAGCGTCCACCATCTGCAATCCACCATCTACCATCCACCACAAACCATATACCATCCACCATTCACCATCTACCATCTACCACCCACCATCCACCATCCACCATCCACCATCCACCATCCACCATCCACCATCCACCATCCATCATCCACCATCCACCATCCACCATCCACCATCCACCATCCACCATCCACCAGCCAATCCACCATCAACCATCAACCATCCACCATCCACCATCCACAATCCACCATCCACCATCCACCATCCACCATCCACCATCCACCATCCACCATCCACCATCCACCTTCCATAATCCACCATCTACCATCCACCATCTGCCAACCATCACCCACCATAAACCATCCACCATTCACCATCCACCATCCACAATTCACCATCCACCATCCACCATCCAATCCACCATCCACCATCCAATCCACCACCCACCATCCACCATCAAATCTACCATCTACCATCCACCATCTGCCAACCATCATCCACCATAAACCATCCACCATCCACCATCCAACCATCCACCATCCACCATCCACCATCCACCATCCACCATCCACCATCCACCATCCACCATCCACCATCCACCATCCACCATCCACCATCCACCATCCACCATCCACCATCCACCATCCACCATCCACCATCCACCATCCACCATCCACCATCCACCATCCACCATCCACCATCACCATCCACCATCCACCATCACCCATCCACCATCCACCATCCACCATCCACCATCCACCATCCACCATCCACCATCCACCATCCACCATCCACCATCCACCATCCACCATCCACCATCCACCATCCACCATCCACCATCCACCATCTACCATCCACCATCTACCATCCACCATCCACCATCCACCATCCACCATCCACCATCCACCATCCACCATCCACCATCCACCATCTACCATCTACCATCCACCATCCACCATCCACCATCCACCATCCACCATCTACCATCCACCATCTACCATCCACCATCCACCATCCACCATCCACCATCCACCATCCACCATCCACCATCCACCATCCACCATCCACCATCCACCATCCACCATCCACCATCCACCATCTACCACCTACCTTCCACCATCCACCATCTACCATCTACAATCCACCATCCACCATCCTCCATCCACCATCCACCATCCACCATCCACCATCCACCATCCACCATCCACCATCCACCATCCACCATCCACCATCCACCATCCACCATCCACCATCCACCACCCACCATCCACCATCCGCCATCCACCATCCAGCATCCACCATCCACCATCCACCATCCACCATCCACCATCCACCATCCACCATCCACCATCCACCATCCACCATCCACCATCCACCATCCACCATCCACCATCCACCATCCACCATCCACCATCCACCATCCAACATCCACCATCCACCATCCACCATCCACCATCCACCATCCACCATCCACCATCCACCATCCACCATCCACCATCCGCCCTCCACCATCCACCATCCACCATCCACCATCCACCATCCACCATCCACCATCCACCATCCACCATCCACCATCCACCATCCACCATCCAAATTCAACCAGCCAATCCACCATCCACCATCCACCATCCACCATCCACCATCCACCATCCACCATCCACCATCCACCATCCACCATCCACCATACACCATCCACCATCCACTATCCACCATCCACCATCCGCCATCCACCATCCACCATCCACCATCCACCATCCACCATCCACCATCCACCATCCACCATCCACCATCCACCATCCACCATCCGCCATCCACCATCCACCATCCACCATCCACCATCCACCATCCACCATCCACCATCCACCACCCACCATCCACCATCCACCATCCACCATCCACCATCCACCATCCACCATCCACCATCCACCATACACCATCCAGCATCCACTATCCACCATCCACCATCCGCCATCCACCATCCACAATCCACCATCCGCCATCCCCCATCCACCATTTACCATCCACCATCCACCATCCACCATCCACCATCCACCATCCACGATCCACCATCCACCATCCACCATCCACCATCCAACATCTACCACCTACCTTCCACCATCCACCATCTACCATCTACAATCCACCATCCACCAACCACCATCCATCCACCATCCACCATCCACCATCCACCATCCACCATCCACCATCCACCATCCACCATCCACCATCCACGATCCACCATCCACCATCCACCATCCACCATCCACCATCCACCATCCACCATCCACCATCCACCATCCACCATCCACCATCCACCATCCACCATCCACCATCCGCCATCCACCATCCACCAGCCAATCCACCATCCACCAGCCAATCCACCATCCACCAGCCAATCCACCATCCATCATCCACCATCCACCATCCACCATCCACCATCCACCATCCACCATCCATCATCCACCATCCACCATCCACCATCCACCATCCACCATCCACCATCCGCCATCCACCATCCATCATACACCATCCACCATCCACAATTCAACATCCACCATCTACCATCCACCATCCACCATCCACCATCCACCATCCACCATCCACCATCCACCATCCACCATCCACCATCCACCATCCACCATCCACCATCCACCATCCACCATCCACCATCCACCATCCACCATCCACCATCCACCATCCACCATCCACCATCCACCATCCACCATCCACCATCCACCATCCACGATCCACCATCCACCATCCACCATCCACCATCCACCATCCACCATCCATCATCCACCATCCGCCATCCACCATCCATCATACACCATCCACCATCCACTATCCACCATCCACCATCCACCATCCACCATCCACCATCCACCATCCACCATCCACCATCCACCATCCACCATCCACCATCCACCATCCACCATCCACCATCCACCATCCACCATCCACCATCCACCATCCACCATCCACCATCCACCATCCACCATCCACCATCCATCATCCACCATCCACCATCCACCATCCACCATCCATAATCCATCATCCACCATCCACCATCCACCATCCACCATCCGCCATCCACCATCCATCATACACCATCCACCATACACCAGCCACCATCCACAATCCACCATCTACCATCCACCACAAACCATATACCACCCACCAGTCACCTTCTACCATCTACCATCCACCATCCACCATCCAGCATCCACGTTCCAGCGTCCACCATCTGCAATCCACCATCTACCATCCACCACAAACCATATACCATCCACCATTCACCATCTACAATCTACCATCCACCATCCACCATCCACCATCCACCATCCACCATCCACCATCCACCATCCACCATCCACCATCCACCATCCATCATCCACCATCCACCATCCACCATCCACCATCCACCATCCACCATCCACCAGCCAATCCACCATCAACCATCCACCATCCACCATCCACAATCCACCATCCACCATCCACCATCCACCATCCACCATCCACCATCCACCATCCACCATCCACCATCCACCATCCACCATCCACCATCCACCATCCACCTTCCATAATCCACCATCTACCATCCACCATCTGCCAACCATCATCCACCATAAACCATCCACCATTCACCATCCACCATCCACAATCCACCATCCACCATCCACCATCCAATCCACCATCCACCATCCACCATCCAATCCACCACCCACCATCCACCATCAAATCTACCATCTACCATCCACCATCTACCAACCATCATCCACCATAAACCATCCACCATCCACCATCCACCATCCACCATCCACCATCCACCATCCACCATCCACCATCCACCATCCACCATCCACCATCCACCATCCACCATCCACCATCCACCATCCACCATCCACCATCCACCATCCACCATCCACCATCCACCATCCACCATCCACCATCCACCATCCACCATCCACCATCCACCATCCACCATCCACCATCCACCATCCACCATCCACCATCCACCATCCACCATCCACCATCCACCATCCACCATCCACCATCCACCATCCACCATCCACCATTCACCATCCACCATCCACCATCCACCATCCACCATCCACCATCTACCATCCACCATCTACCATCCACCATCCACCATCCACCATCCACCATCCACCATCTACCATCTACCATCTACCATCCACCATCTACCATCTACAATCCACCATCCACCAACCACCATCCACCATCCACCATCCACCATCCACCATCCACCATCCACCATCCACCATCCACCATCCACCATCCACCATCCACCATCCACCATCCACCATCCACCATCCACCATCCACCATCCACCATCCACCATCCACCATCCACCATCCACCATCCACCATCCACCATCCACCATCCACCATCCACCATCCACCATCCACCATTCACCATCCACCATCCACCATCCACCATCCACCATCCACCATCCACCATCCGCCATCCCCCATCCACCATTTACCATCCACCATCCACCATCCACCATCCACCATCCACCATCCACCATCCACCATCCACCATCCACCATCCACCATCCACCATCCACCATCCACCATACATCATCCAAATTCAACCAGCCAATCCACCATCCACCATCCACCATCCACCATCCACCATCCACCTTCCACCATCCACCATCTACCACCTACCTTCCACCACCCACCATCTACCATCTACAATCCACCATCCACCAACCACCATCCACCATCCACCATCCACCATCCACCATCCACCATCCACCATCCACCATCCACCATCCACCATCCACCATCCACCATCCACCATCCACCATCCACCATCCACCATCCACCATCCACCATCCACGATCCACCATCCACTATCCACCATCCACCATCCACCATCCACCATCCACCATCCACCATCCACCATCCACCATCCACCATCCACCATCCACCATCCACCATCCACCATCCACCATCCACCATCCACCATCCACCATCCACCATCCACCATCCACCAGCCAATCCACCATCCACCATCCACCATCCACCATCCACCATCCACCATCCACCATCCACCATCCACCATCCACCATCCACCATCCACCATCCACCATCCACCATCCACCATCCACCATCCACCATCCACCATCCACCATTCACCATCCACCATCCACCATCCACCATCCACCATCCACCATCTACCATCCACCATCTACCATCCACCATCCACCATCCACCATCCACCATCCACCATCTACCATCTACCATCTACCATCCACCATCTACCATCTACAATCCACCATCCACCAACCACCATCCACCATCCACCATCCACCATCCACCATCCACCATCCACCATCCACCATCCACCATCCACCATCCACCATCCACCATCCACCATCCACCATCCACCATCCACCATCCACCATCCACCATCCACCATCCACCATCCACCATCCACCATCCACCATCCACCATCCACCATCCACCATTCACCATCCACCATCCACCATCCACCATCCACCATCCACCATCCACCATCCGCCATCCCCCATCCACCATTTACCATCCACCATCCACCATCCACCATCCACCATCCACCATCCACCATCCACCATCCACCATCCACCATCCACCATCCACCATCCACCATCCACCATACATCATCCAAATTCAACCAGCCAATCCACCATCCACCATCCACCATCCACCATCCACCATCCACCTTCCACCATCCACCATCTACCACCTACCTTCCACCACCCACCATCTACCATCTACAATCCACCATCCACCAACCACCATCCACCATCCACCATCCACCATCCACCATCCACCATCCACCATCCACCATCCACCATCCACCATCCACCATCCACCATCCACCATCCACCATCCACCATCCACCATCCACCATCCACGATCCACCATCCACTATCCACCATCCACCATCCACCATCCACCATCCACCATCCACCATCCACCATCCACCATCCACCATCCACCATCCACCATCCACCATCCACCATCCACCATCCACCATCCACCATCCACCATCCACCATCCACCAGCCAATCCACCATCCACCAGCCAATCCACCATCCACCAGCCAATCCACCATCCACCATCCGCCATCCGCCATCCGCCAACCACCATCCGCCATCCACCATCCACCATCCACCATCCACCATCCACCATCCACCATCCACCATCCACCATCCACCATCCACCATCCACCATCCACCATCCACCATCCACCATCCACCATCCACCATCCACCATCCACCATCCACAATCCACCATCCACCATCCACCATCCATCATCCACCATCCACCATCCACCATCCACCATCCACCATCCATCATCCACCATCCACCATCCACCATCCACCATCCACCATCCGCCATCCACCATCCATCATACACCATCCACCATCCACAATTCAACATCCACCATCTACCATCCACCATCCACCATCCACCATCCACCATCCACCATCCACCATCCACCATCCACCATCCACCATCCACCATCCACCATCCACCATCCACCATCCACCATCCACCATCCACCATCCACCATCCACCATCCACCATCCACCATCCACCATCCACGATCCACCATCCACCATCCACCATCCACCATCCACCATCCACCATCCACCATCCACCATCCACCATCCACCATCCACCATCCACCATCCAGCATCCAGCATCCACCATCCACAATCCACTATACACCATCCACCATCCATAATCCATCATCCATCATCCACCATCCAATCCACCATCCACCATCTACCATCCACCATAAACCATCCACCATAAACCATCCACCATCCACCATCCACAATCCACCATCCACCATCCACCATCCACCATCCAATCCACCATCCACCATCCACCATCCAATCCACCATCCAATCCACCATCTACCATCCACCATCTGCCAACCATCATCCACCATAAACCATCCACCATCCACCATCCACCATCCACCATCTACCATCTACCATCTACCATCTACCATCCACCATCCACCATCCACCATCCACCATCCACCATCCACCATCCACCATCCACCATCCACCATCCACCATCCACCATCCACCATCCACCATCCACCATCCATCATCCACCATCCACCATCCACCATCCGCCATCCACCATCCACCATCCACCATCCACCATCCACTATCCACCATCCACCATCTACCATCCACCATCCACCATCCACCATCCACCATCCACCATCCACCATCCACCATCCACCATCCACCATCCACCATCCACCATCCACCATCCACCATCCACCATCCACCATCCACCATCCACCATCCACCATCCTCCATCCACCATCCACCATCCACCATCCACCATCCATCATCCACCATCCACCATCCACCATCCACCATCCACCATCCATCATCCACCATCCGCCATCCACCATCCATCATACACCATCCACCATCCACTATCCACCATCCACCATCCACCATCCACCATCCACCAACCACCATCCGCCATCCACCATCCACCATCCACCATCCACCATCCACCATCCACCATCCACCATCCACCATCCACCATCCACCATCCACCATCCACCATCCACCATCCACCATCCATCATCCACCATCCACCATCCACCATCCACCATCCACCATCCGCCATCCACCATCCATCATACACCATCCACCATCCACAATTCAACATCCACCATCTACCATCCACCATCCACCATCCACCATCCACCATCCACCATCCACCATCCACCATCCACCATCCACCATCCACCATCCACCATCCACCACCCACCATCCACCATCCACCATCCACCATCCACCATCCACCATCCACCATCCACCATCCACCATCCACCATCCACCATCCACCATCCACGATCCACCATCCACCATCCACCATCCACCATCCACCATCCACCATCCACCATCCACCATCCACCATCCACCATCCACCATCCAGCATCCAGCATCCACCATCCACAATCCACCATCCACCATCCACCATCCACCATCCACCATCCACCATCCATAATCCATCATCCATCATCCACCATCCACCATCCAATCCACCATCTACCATCTACCATCCACCATAAACCATCCACCATAAACCATCCACCATAAACCATCCGCCATCCACCATCCACAATCCACCATCCACCATCCACCATCCAATCCACCATCCAATCCACCATCTACCATCCACCATCTACCATCCACCATCTGCCAACCATCATCCACCATAAACCATCCACCATCCACCATCCACCATCCACTATCCACCATCTACCATCTACCATCTACCATCCACCATCCACCATCCACCATCCACCATCCACCATCCACCATCCACCATCCACCATCCACCATCCACCATCCACCATCCACCATCCACCATCCACCATCCACCATCCACCATCCATCATCCACCATCCACCATCCACCATCCGCCATCCACCATCCACCATCCACCATCCACCATCCACTATCCACCATCCACCATCTACCATCCACCATCCACCATCCACCATCCACCATCCACCATCCACCATCCACCATCCACCATCCACCATCCACCATCCACCATCCACCATCCACCATCCACCATCCACCATCCACCATCCACCATCCACCATCCACCATCCACCATCCACCATCCACCATCCACCATCCACCATCCACCATCCATCATCCACCATCCACCATCCACCATCCACCATCCACCATCCATCATCCACCATCCGCCATCCACCATCCATCATACACCATCCACCATCCACTATCCACCATCCACCATCCACCATCCACCATCCACCATCCACCATCCACCATCCACCATCCATCATCCACCATCCGCCATCCACCATCCATCATACACCATCCACCATCCACTATCCACCATCCACCATCCACCATCCACCATCCACCATCCACCATCCACCATCCACCATCCACCATCCACCATCCACCATCCACCATCCACCATCCACCATCCAACATCCACCGTCCACCATCCACCATCCATCATCCACCATCCACCATCCACCATCCACCATCCATAATCCATCATCCACCATCCACCATCCACCATCCACCATCCACCATCCACCATCCGCCATCCACCATCCATCATACACCATCCACCATACACCAGCCACCATCCACAATCCACCATCTACCATCCACCACAAACCATATACCACCCACCAGTCACCTTCTACCATCTACCATCCACCATCCACCATCCAGCATCCACGTTCCAGCGTCCACCATCTGCAATCCACCATCTACCATCCACCACAAACCATATACCATCCACCATTCACCATCTACCATCTACCATCCACCATCCACCATCCACCATCCACCGTCCACCATCCACCATCCACCATCCACCATCCACCATCCATCATCCACCATCCACCATCCACCATCCACCATCCACCATCCACCAGCCAATCCACCATCAACCATCAACCATCCACCATCCACCATCCACAATCCACCATCCACCATCCACCATCCACCATCCACCATCCACCATCCACCATCCACCATCCACCTTCCATAATCCACCATCTACCATCCACCATCTGCCAACCATCATCCACCATAAACCATCCACCATTCACCATCCACCATCCACAATCCACCATCCACCATCCACCATCCACCATCAACCATCCAATCCACCATCCACCATCCACCATCCAATCCACCACCCACCATCCACCATCCACCATCCACCATCAAATCTACCATCTACCATCCACCATCTGCCAACCATCATCCACCATAAACCATCCACCATCCACCATCCCCCATCCACCATCCACCATCCACCATCCACCATCCACCATCCACCATCCACCATCCACCATCCACCATCCACCATCCACCATCCACCATCCACCATCCACCATCCACCATCCACCATCCACCATCCACCATCCACCATCCACCATCCACCATCCACCATCCACCATCCACCATCCACCATCCACCATCCACCATCCACCATCCACCATCCACCATCCACCATCCACCATCCACCATCCACCATCCACCATCCACCATCCACCATCCACCATCCACCATCCACCATCCACCATCCACCATCCACCATCCACCATCCACCATCCACCATCCACCATCTACCATCCACCATCCACCATCCACCATCCACCATCCACCATCCACCATCCACCATCCACCATCCACCATCCACCATCCACCATCCACCATCCACCATCCACCATCCACCATCCACCATCCACCATCCACCATCTACCACCTACCTTCCACCATCCACCATCTACCATCTACAATCCACCATCCACCATCCACCATCCACCATCCACCATCCACCATCCACCATCCACCATCCACCATCCACCATCCACCATCCACCATCCACCATCCACCATCCACCATCCACCATCCACCATCCACCATCCACCATCCACCATCCACCATCCACCATCCACCATCCGCCATCCACCATCCACCATCCACCATCCACCATCCACCATCCACCATCCACCATCCACCATCCACCATCCACCATCCACCATCCACCATCCACCATCCACCATCCACCATCCACCATCCACCATCCACCATCCACCATCCACCATCCACCATCCGCCCTCCACCATCCACCATCCACCATCCACCATTAGCCATCCACCATCCACCATCCACCATCCACCATCCACCATCCACCATCCACCATCCAAATTCAACCAGCCAATCCACCATCCACCATCCACCATCCACCATCCACCATCCACCATCCACCATCCACCATACACCATCCACCATCCACTATCCACCATCCACCATCCGCCATCCACCATCCACCATCCACCATCCGCCCTCCACCATCCACCATCCACCATCCACCATCCACCATCCACCATCTACCATCCACCATCTACCATCCACCATCCACCATCCACCATCCACCATCCACCATCCACCATCCACCATCCACCATCCACCATCCACCATCCACCATCCACCATCCACCATCCACCATCCACCATCCACCATCCACCATCCACCATCCACCATCCACCATCCACCATCCACCATCCGCCATCCACCATCCACCATCCACCATCCACCATCCACCATCCACCATCCACCATCCACCATCCACCACCCACCATCCACCATCCACCATCCACCATCCACCATCCACCATCCACCATCCACCATCCACCATCCACCATCCAAAATCCAGCATCCACTATCCACCATCCACCATCCACCATCCACCATCCGCCATCCCCCATCCACCATTTACCATCCACCATCCACCATCCACCATCCACCATCCACCATCCACCATCCACCATCCACCATCCACCATCCACCATCCACCATCCACCATCCACCATCCGCCATCCCCCATCCACCATTTACCATCCACCATCCACCATCCACCATCAACCATCCACCATCCACCATCCACCATCCACCATCCACCATCCACCATCCACCATCCGCCATCCACCATCCACCATCCACCATCCACCATCCACCATCCACCATCCACCATCCACCATCCACCATCCACCATCCACCATCCACCATCCACCATCCACCATCCACCATCCACCATCCACCATCCACCATCCACCATCCACCATCCACCATCCACCATCCGCCCTCCACCATCCACCATCCACCATCCACCATTAGCCATCCACCATCCACCATCCACCATCCACCATCCACCATCCACCATCCACCATCCACCATCCAAATTCAACCAGCCAATCCACCATCCACCATCCACCATCCACCATCCACCATCCACCATACACCATCCACCATCCACTATCCACCATCCACCATCCGCCATCCACCATCCACCATCCACCATCCGCCCTCCACCATCCACCATCCACCATCCACCATCCACCATCCACCATCTACCATCCACCATCCACCATCTACCATCCACCATCCACCATCCACCATCCACCATCCACCATCCACCATCCACCATCCACCATCCACCATCCACCATCCACCATCCACCATCACCATCCACCATCCACCATCCACCATCCACCATCCACCATCCACCATCCACCATCCACCATCCGCCATCCACCATCCACCATCCACCATCCACCATCCACCATCCACCATCCACCATCCACCATCCACCACCCACCATCCACCATCCACCATCCACCATCCACCATCCACCATCCACCATCCACCATCCACCATCCACCATCCACCATCCAGCATCCACTATCCACCATCCACCATCCGCCATCCACCATCCACCATCCACCATCCACCATCCGCCATCCCCCATCCACCATTTACCATCCACCATCCACCATCCACCATCCACCATCCACCATCCACCATCCACCATCCACCATCCACCATCCACCATCCACCATCCACCATCCACCATCCGCCATCCCCCATCCACCATTTACCATCCACCATCCACCATCCACCATCCACCATCCACCATCCACCATCCACCATCCACCATCCACCATCCACCATCCACCATCCAATCCACCATCCACCATCCACCATCCAATCCACCATCCAATCCACCATCCACCATCCAATCCACCATCCACCATCCACCATCCAATCCACCATCCAATCCACCATCTACCATCCACCATCTGCCAACCATCATCCACCATAAACCATCCACCATCCACCATCCACCATCCACTATCCACCATCTACCATCTACCATCTACCATCCACCATCCACCATCCACCATCCACCATCCACCATCCACCATCCACCATCCACCATCCACCATCCACCATCCACCATCCACCATCCACCATCCACCATCCATCATCCACCATCCACCATCCACCGTCCGCCATCCACCATCCACCATCCACCATCCACCATCCACTATCCACCATCCACCATCTACCATCCACCATCCACCATCCACCATCCACCATCCACCATCCACCATCCACCATCCACCATCCACCATCCACCATCCACCATCCACCATCCACCATCCACCATCCACCATCCACCATCCACCATCCACCATCCACCATCCACCATCCATCATCCACCATCCACCATCCACCATCCACCATCCACCATCCATCATCCACCATCCGCCATCCACCATCCATCATACACCATCCACCATCCACTATCCACCATCCACCATCCACCATCCACCATCCACCATCCACCATCCACCATCCACCATCCATCATCCACCATCCGCCATCCACCATCCATCATACACCATCCACCATCCACTATCCACCATCCACCATCCACCATCCACCATCCACCATCCACCATCCACCATCCACCATCCACCATCCATCATCCACCATCCGCCATCCACCATCCATCATCCACCATCCGCCATCCACCATCCATCATACACCATCCACCATCCACTATCCACCATCCACCATCCACCATCCACCATCCACCATCCACCATCCACCATCCACCATCCAGCATCCAGCATCCACCATCCACAATCCACCATCCACCATCCACTATCCACCATCCACCATCCACCATCCATAATCCATCATCCATCATCCACCATCCACCATCCAATCCACCATCCACCATCTACCATCCACCATAAACCATCCACCATAAACCATCCACCATCCACCATCCACAATCCACCATCCACCATCCACCATCCACCATCCAATCCACCATCCACCATCCACCATCCAATCCACCATCCAATCCACCATCTACCATCCACCATCTGCCAACCATCATCCACCATAAACCATCCACCATCCACCATCCACCATCCACTATCCACCATCTACCATCTACCATCTACCATCCACCATCCACCATCCACCATCCACCATCCACCATCCACCATCCACCATCCACCATCCACCATCCACCATCCACCATCCACCATCCACCATCCACCATCCACCATCCATCATCCACCATCCACCATCCACCATCCGCCATCCACCATCCACCATCCACCATCCACCATCCACTATCCACCATCCACCATCTACCATCCACCATCCACCATCCACCATCCACCATCCACCATCCACCATCCACCATCCACCATCCACCATCCACCATCCACCATCCACCATCCACCATCCACCATCCACCATCCACCATCCACCATCCACCATCCATCATCCACCATCCACCATCCACCATCCACCATCCATCATCCACCATCCGCCATCCACCATCCATCATACACCATCCACCATCCACTATCCACCATCCACCATCCACCATCCACCATCCACCATCCACCATCCACCATCCACCATCCACCATCCACCATCCACCATCCATCATCCACCATCCGCCATCCACCATCCATCATACACCATCCACCATCCACTATCCACCATCCACCATCCACCATCCACCATCCACCATCCACCATCCACCATCCACCATCCACCATCCACCATCCACCATCCACCATCCACCATCCACCATCCACCATCCACCATCCACCATCCAACGTCCACCGTCCACCATCCACCATCCATCATCCACCATCCACCATCCACCATCCACCATCCATAATCCATCATCCACCATCCACCATCCACCATCCACCATCCACCATCCGCCATCCACCATCCATCATACACCATCCACCATACACCAGCCACCATCGACAATCCACCATCTACCATCCACCACAAACCATATACCACCCACCAGTCACCTTCTACCATCTACCATCCACCATCCACCATCCAGCATCCACGTTCCAGCGTCCACCATCTGCAATCCACCATCTACCATCCACCACAAACCAATCCACCATCCACCATCCACCATCCAATCCACCACCCACCATCCACCATCAAATCTACCATCTACCATCCACCATCTGCCAACCATCATCCACCATAAACCATCCACCATCCACCATCCACCATCCACCATCCACCATCTACCATCCACCATCCACCATCCCCCATCCACCATCCACCATCCACCATCCACCATCCACCATCCACCATCCACCATCCACCATCCACCATCCACCATCCACCATCCACCATCCACCATCCACCATCCACCATCCACCATCCACCATCCACCATCCACCATCCACATCCACCATCCACCATCCACCATCCACCATCCACCATCCACCATCCACCATCCACCATCCACCATCCACCATCCACCATCCACCATTCACCATCCACCATCCACCATCCACCATCCACCATCCACCATCCACCATCCACCATCCACCATCCACCATCCACCATCCACCATCCACCATCCACCATCTACCATCCACCATCCACCATCCACCATCCACCATCCACCATCCACCATCACCATCCACCATCCACCATCCACCATCCACCATCCACCATCCACCATCCACCATCCACCATCCACCATCCACCATCCACCATCCACCATCTACCTTCCACCATCCACCATCTACCATCTACAATCCACCATCCACCATCCACCATCCACCATCCACCATCCACCATCCACCATCCACCATCCACCATCCACCATCCACCATCCACTATCCACCATCCACCATCCACCATCCACCATCCACCATCCACCATCCACCATCCACCATCCGCCATCCACCATCCACCATCCACCATCCACCATCCACCATCCACCATCCACCATCCACCATCCACCATCCACCATCCACCATCCACCATCCACCATCCACCATCCACCATCCACCATCCACCATCCACCATCCACCATCCACCATCCACCATCCACCATCCACCATCCACCATCCACCATCCACCATCCACCATCCGCCCTCCACCATCCACCATCCACCATCCACCATTAGCCATCCACCATCCACCATCCACCATCCACCATCCACCATCCACCATCCAAATTCAACCAGCCAATCCACCATCCACCATCCACCATCCACCATCCACCATACACCATCCACCATCCACTATCCACCATCCACCATCCACCATCCACCATCCACCATCCACCATCCGCCCTCCACCATCCACCATCCACCATCCACCATCCACCATCTACCATCCACCATCTACCATCCACCATCCACCCATCCACCATCCACCATCCACCATCCACCATCCACCATACACCATCCACCATCCACCATCCACCATCCACCATCCACCATCCACCATCCACCATCCACCATCCACCATCCACCATCCACCATCCACCATCCACCATCCACCATCCACCATCCACCATCCACCATCCACCATCCACCATCCACCATCCGCCATCCACCATCCACCATCCACCATCCACCATCCACCATCCACCATCCACCATCCACCACCCACCATCCACCATCCACCATCCACCATCCACCATCCACCATCCACCATCCACCATCCACCATCCACCATCCACCATCCACCATCCAGCATCCACTATCCACCATCCACCATCCGCCATCCACCATCCACCATCCACCATCCGCCATCCCCCATCCACCATTTACCATCCACCATCCACCATCCACCATCCACCATCCACCATCCACCATCCACCATCCACCATCCACCATCCACCATCCACCATCCACCATCCGCCATCCCCCATCCACCATTTACCATCCACCATCCACCATCCACCATCAACCATCCACCATCCACCATCCACCATCCACCATCCACCATCCACCATCCAATCCACCATCCACCATCCACCATCCAATCCACCATCCAATCCACCATCTACCATCCACCATCTGCCAACCATCATCCACCATAAACCATCCACCATCCACCATCCACCATCCACTATCCACCATCTACCATCTACCATCTACCATCCACCATCCACCATCCACCATCCACCATCCACCATCCACCATCCACCATCCACCATCCACCATCCACCATCCACCATCCACCATCCACCATCCACCATCCACCATCCACCATCCATCATCCACCATCCACCATCCACCATCCGCCATCCACCATCCACCATCCACCATCCACCATCCACTATCCACCATCCACCATCTACCATCCACCATCCACCATCCACCATCCACCATCCACCATCCACCATCCACCATCCACCATCCACCATCCACCATCCACCATCCACCATCCACCATCCACCATCCACCATCCACCATCCACCATCCACCATCCACCATCCACCATCCACCATCCATCATCCACCATCCACCATCCACCATCCACCATCCACCATCCATCATCCACCATCCGCCATCCACCATCCATCATACACCATCCACCATCCACTATCCACCATCCACCATCCACCATCCACCATCCACCATCCACCATCCACCATCCACCATCCATCATCCACCATCCGCCATCCACCATCCATCATACACCATCCACCATCCACTATCCACCATCCACCATCCACCATCCACCATCCACCATCCACCATCCACCATCCACCATCCACCATCCACCATCCACCATCCACCATCCACCATCCACCATCCACCATCCACCATCCAACATCCACCGTCCACCATCCACCATCCATCATCCACCATCCACCATCCACCATCCACCATCCATAATCCATCATCCACCATCCACCATCCACCATCCACCATCCACCATCCGCCATCCACCATCCATCATACACCATCCACCATACACCAGCCACCATCCACAATCCACCATCTACCATCCACCACAAACCATATACCACCCACCAGTCACCTTCTACCATCTACCATCCACCATCCACCATCCAGCATCCACGTTCCAGCGTCCACCATCTGCAATCCACCATCTACCATCCACCACAAACCATATACCATCCACCATTCACCTTCTACCATCTACCATCCACCATCCACCATCCACCACCCACCGTCCACCATCCACCATCCACCATCCACCATCCATCATCCACCATCCACCATCCACCATCCACCATCCACCATCCACCAGCCAATCCACCATCAACCATCAACCATCCACCATCCACCATCCACCATCCACAATCCACCATCCACCATCCACCATCCACCATCCACCATCCACCATCCACCATCCACCTTCCATAATCCACCATCTACCATCCACCATCTGCCAACCATCATCCACCATAAACCATCCACCATCCACCATCCACCATCCACAATCCACCATCCACCATCCACCATCCAATCCACCATCCACCATCCACCATCCAATCCACCACCCACCATCCACCATCAAATCTACCATCTACCATCCACCATCTGCCAACCATCATCCACCATAAACCATCCACCATCCACCATCCACCATCCACCATCCACCATCCACCATCCACCATCCACCAGCCACCATCCACCATCCACCATCCACCATCCCCCATCCACCATCCACCATCCACCATCCACCATCCACCATCCACCATCCACCATCCACCATCCACCATCCACCATCCACCATCCACCATCCACCATCCACCATCCACCATCCACCATCCACCATCCACCATCCACCATCCACCATCCACAATCCACCATCCACCATCCACCATCCACCATCCACCATCCACCATCCACCATCCACCATTCACCATCCACCATCCACCATCCACCATCCACCATCCACCATCCACCATCCACCATCTTCCATCCACCATCCACCATCCAGCATCCACCATCCACCATCCACCATCCACCATCCACCATCCACCATCCACCATCCACCATCCACCATCCACCATCCACCATCCACCATCCACCATCCACCATCCACCATCCACCATCCACCATCTACCACCTACCTTCCACCATCCACCATCTACCATCTACAATCCACCATCCACCATCCACCATCCACCATCCACCATCCACCATCCACCATCCACCATCCACCATCCACCATCCACCATCCACCATCCACCATCCACCATCCACCATCCACCATCCACCATCCACCATCCACCATCCACCATCCACCATCCACCATCCACCATCCACCATCCACCATCCACCATCCACCAGCCACCATCCGCCATCCACCATCCACCATCCACCATCCACCATCCACCATCCACCATCCACCATCCACCATCCACCATCCACCATCCACCATCCACCATCCACCATCCACCATCCACCATCCACCATCCACCATCCACCATCCACCATCCACCATCCACCATCCACCATCCACCATCCACCATCCACCATCCACCATCCGCCCTCCACCATCCACCATCCACCATCCACCATTAGCCATCCACCATCCACCATCCACCATCCACCATCCACCATCCACCATCCAAATTCAACCAGCCAATCCACCATCCACCATCCACCATCCACCATACACCATCCACCATCCACTATCCACCATCCACCATCCGCCATCCACCATCCACCATCCACCATCCACCATCCGCCCTCCACCATCCACCATCCATCCACCATCCACCATCCACCATCCACCATCCACCATCCACCATCCACCATCCACCATCCACCATCCACCATCCACCATCCACCATCCACCATCCACCATCCACCATCCACCATCCACCATCCACCATCCACCATCCACCATCCACCATCCACCATCCACCATCCACCATCCACCATCCACCATCCACCATCCACCATCCACCATCCACCATCCACCATCCGCCATCCACCATCCACCATCCACCATCCACCATCCACCATCCACCATCCACCATCCACCACCCACCATCCACCATCCACCATCCACCATCCACCATCCACCATCCACCATCCACCATCCAGCATCCACTATCCACCATCCACCATCCGCCATCCACCATCCACCATCCACCATCCGCCATCCCCCATCCACCATTTACCATCCACCATCCACCATCCACCATCCACCATCCACCATCCACCATCCACCATCCACCATCCACCATCCACCATCCACCATCCACCATCCACCATACATCATCCAAATTCAACCAGCCAATCCACCATCCACCATCCACCATCCACCATCTACCACCTACCTTCCACCATCCACCATCTACCATCTACAATCCACCATCCACCAACCACCATCCACCATCCACCATCCACCATCCACCATCCACCATCCACCATCCACCATCCACCATCCACCATCCACCATCCACCATCCACCATCCACCATCCACCATCCACCATCTACCATCCACCATCCGCCATCCGCCATCCACCATCCACCATCCACCATCCACCATCCACCATCCACCATCCACCATCCACCATCCACCATCCACCATCCACCATCCACCATCCACCATCCACCATCCACCATACATCATCCAAATTCAACCAGCCAATCCACCATCCACCATCCACCATACGCTATCCACCATCTACCATCTACCATCTACCATCCACCATCCACCATCCACCATCCACCATCCACCTTCCACCATCCACCATCTACCACCTACCTTCCACCATCCACCATCCACCATCCACCATCCACCATCCACCATCCACCATCCACCATCCACCATCCACCATCCACCATCCACCATCCACCATCCACCATCCACCATCCACCATCCACCATCCACCATCCACCATCCACCATCCACCATCCACCATCCACCATCCACCATCCACCATCCACCATCCACCATCCACCATCCACCATCCACCATCCACCATCCAGCATCCACCATCCACCATCCACCATCCACCATCCACCATCCACCATCCACCATCCAGCATCCACCATCCATCATCCACCATCCGCCATCCACCATCCATCATACACCATCCACCATCCACTATCCACCATCCACCATCCACCATCCACCATCCACCATCCACCATCCACCATCCACCATCCATCATCCACCATCCGCCATCCACCATCCATCATACACCATCCACCATCCACTATCCACCATCCACCATCCACCATCCACCATCCACCATCCACCATCCACCATCCACCATCCAAAATCCACCATCCACCATCCACCATCCACCATCCACCATCCACCATCCACCATCCAACATCCACCGTCCACCATCCACCATCCATCATCCACCATCCACCATCCACCATCCACCATCCATAATCCATCATCCACCATCCACCATCCACCATCCACCATCCACCATCCGCCATCCACCATCCATCATACACCATCCACCATACACCAGCCACCATCCACAATCCACCATCTACCATCCACCACAAACCATATACCACCCACCAGTCACCTTCTACCATCTACCATCCACCATCCACCATCCAGCATCCACGTTCCAGCGTCCACCATCTGCAATCCACCATCTACCATCCACCACAAACCATATACCATCCACCATTCACCATCTACCATCTACCATCCACCATCCACCATCCACCATCCACCGTCCACCATCCACCATCCACCATCTACCATCCATCATCCACCATCCACCATCCACCATCCACCATCCACCATCCACCAGCCAATCCACCATCAACCATCAACCATCCACCATCCACCATCCACCATCCACAATCCACCATCCACCATCCACCATCCACCATCCACCATCCACCATCCACCATCCACCTTCCATAATCCACCATCTACCATCCACCATCTGCCAACCATCATCCACCATAAACCATCCACCATCCACCATCCACCATCCACAATCCACCATCCACCATCCACCATCCAATCCACCATCCACCATCCACCATCCAATCCACCACCCACCATCCACCATCAAATCTACCATCTACCATCCACCATCTGCCAACCATCATCCACCATAAACCATCCACCATCCACCATCCACCATCCACCATCCACCATCCACCATCCACCATCCACCATCCACCATCCACCATCCACCATCCACCATCCACCATCCCCCATCCACCATCCACCATCCACCATCCACCATCCACCATCCACCATCCACCATCCACCATCACCATCCACCATCCACCATCCACCATCCACCATCCACCATCCACCATCCACCATCCACCATCCACCATCCACCATCCACCATCCACCATCCACCATCCACCATCCACCATCCACCATCCACCATCCACCATCCACCATTCACCATCCACCATCCACCATCCACCATCCACCATCCACCATCCACCATCCACCATCCACCATCCACCATCTACCATCCACCATCCACCATCCACCATCCACCATCCACCATCCACCATCCACCATCCACCATCCACCATCCACCATCCACCATCCACCATCCACCATCCACCATCCACCATCCACCATCCACCATCCACCATCCACCATCCACCATCCACCATCCACCATCCACTATCCACCATCCACCATCCGCCATCCACCATCCACCATCCACCATCCGCCATCCCCCATCCACCATTTACCATCCACCATCCACCATCCACCATCCACCATCCACCATCCACCATCCACCATCCACCATCCACCATCCACCATCCACCATCCACCATCCACCATCCACCATACATCATCCAAATTCAACCAGCCAATCCACCATCCACCATCCACCATCCACCTTCCACCATCCACCATCTACCACCTACCTTCCACCATCCACATCTACCATCTACAATCCACCATCCACCAACCACCATCCACCATCACCATCCACCATCCACCATCCACCATCCACCATCCACCATCCACCATCCACCATCCACCATCCACCATCCACCATCCACCATCCACCATCCACCATCCACCATCCACCATCCACCACCACCATCCACCATCTACCATCCACCATCCGCCATCCGCCATCCACCATCCACCATCCACCATCCACCATCCACCATCCACCATCCACCATCCACCATCCACCATCCACCATCCACCATCCACCATCCACCATACATCATCCAAATTCAACCAGCCAATCCACCATCCACCATCCACCATACGCTATCCACCATCTACCATCTACCATCTACCATCCACCATCCACCATCCACCATCCACCATCCACCTTCCACCATCTACCACCTACCTTCCACCATCCACCATCCACCATCCACCATCCACCATCCACCATCCACCATCCACCATCCACCATCCACCATCCACCATCCACCATCCACCATCCACCATCCACCATCCACCATCCACCATCCACCATCCACCATCCACCATCCACCATCCACCATCCACCATCCACCATCCACCATCCACCATCCACCATCCACCATCCACCATCCACCATCCACCATCCACCATCCAGCATCCACTATCCACCATCCACCATCCGCCATCCACCATCCACCATCCACCATCCGCCATCCCCCATCCACCATTTACCATCCACCATCCACCATCCACCATCCACCATCCACCATCCACCATCCACTATACATCATCCAAATTCAACCAGCCAATCCACCATCCACCATCCACCATCCACCTTCCACCATCCACCATCCACCATCTACCACCTACCTTCCACCATCCACCATCTACCATCTACAATCCACCATCCACCAACCACCATCCACCATCCACCATCCACCATCCACCATCCACCATCCACCATCCACCATCCACCATCCACCATCCACCATCCACCATCCACCATCCACCATCCACCATCCACCATCCACCATCCACCATCCACCATCCACCATCTACCATCCACCATCCGCCATCCGCCATCCACCATCCACCATCCACCATCCACCATCCACCATCCACCATCCACCATCCACCATCCACCATCCACCATCCACCATCCACCATCCACCATCCACCATCCACCATCCACCATCCACCATCCACCATCCACCATCCACCATACATCATCCAAATTCAACCAGCCAATCCACCATCCACCATCCA
>HG993124.1:65593760-65625391 GCA_905231855.2 Eristalis tenax | reverse complement strand
TGGATGGTGGATGGTCGATGGTAGATGGTAAATGGTGGATGGTGGATGATGGATGGTAGATGGTGGATGGTGGATGGTGGATGGTGGATGGTGGATGGTGGATGGTGGATGGTGGATGGTGGATGGTGGATGGTGGATGGTGGATGGTGGATGGTGGATGGTGGATGGTGGATGGTGGATGGTGGATGGTGGATGGTGGATGGTGGATGGTGGATGGTGGATGGTGGATGGTGGATGGTGGATGGTGGATGGTGGATGGTGGATGGTGGATGGTATGGTGGATGGTTTATGGTGGATGGTGGATGGTGGATGGTGGATGGTGGATGGTGGATGGTGGATGGTGGATGGTGGATGGTGGATGGTGGATGGCGGATGGTGGATGGTGGATGGCGGATGGTGGATGGTGGATGGTGGAGGTGGATGGTGGATGGTGGATGGTGGATGGTGGATGGTGGATGGTGGATGGTGGATGGTGGATGGTGGATGGTGGATGGTGGATGGTGGATGGTGGATGGTGGATGGTGGATGGTGGATGGTGGATGGTGGATGGTGGATGGTGGATGGTGGATGGTGGATGGTGGATGGTGGATGGTGGATGGTGGATGGTGGATGGTGGATGGTGGATGGTGGATGGTGGATGGTGGATGGTGGATGGTGGATGGTGGATGGTGGATGGTGGATGGTGGATGGTGGATGGTGGATGGTGGATGGTGGATGGTGGATGGTGGATGGTGGATGGTGGATGGTGGATGGTGGATGGTGGATGGTGATGGTGGATGGTGGATGGTGGATGGTGGTTGGTGGATGGTGGATGGTGGATGGTGGATGGTGGATGGTGGATGGTGGATGGTGGATGGTGGATGGTGGATGGTGGATGGTGGATGGTGGATGGTGGATGGTGGATGGTGGATGGTGGATGGTGGATGGTGGATGGCGGTTGGTGGATGGTGGATGGTGGATGGTGGATGGTGGATGGTGGATGGTGGATGGTGGATGGTGGATGGTGGATGGTGGATGGTGGATGGTGGAGGTGGATGGTGGATGGTGGATGGTGGATGGTGGATGGTGGATGGTGGATGGTGGATGGTGGATGGTGGATGGTGGATGGTGGATGGTGGATGGTGGATGGTGGATGGTGGATGGTGGATGGTGGATGGTGGATGGTGGATGGTGGATGGTGATGGTGGATGGTGGATGGTGGATGGTGGATGGTGGATGGTGGATGGTGGATGGTGGATGGTGGATGGTGGATGGTGGATGGTGGATGGTGGATGGTGGATGGTGGATGGTGGTGGTGGATGGTGGATGGTGGATGGTGGATGGTGGATGGTGGATGGTGGATGGTGGATGGTGGATGGTGGATGGTGGATGGTGGATGGTGGATGGTGGATGGTGGATGGTGGATGGTGGATGGTTTATGTTGGATGGTGGATGGTGGATGGTGGATGGTGGATGGTGGATGGTGGATGGTGGATGGTGGATGGTGGATGGTGGATGGTGGATGGTGGATGGTGGATGGTGGATGGTGGATGGTGGATGGTGGATGGTGGATGGTGGATGGTGGATGGTGGATGGTGGATGGTGGATGGTGGATGGTGGATGGTGGATGGTGGATGGTGGATGGTGGATGGTGGATGGTGGATGGTGGATGGTGGATGGTGGATGGTGGATGGTGGATGGTGGATGGTGGATGGTGGATGGTGGATGGTGGATGGGGTGGTGGATGGTGGATGGTGGATGGTGGATGGTGGATGGTGGATGGTGGATGGTGGATGGTGGATGGTGGATGGTGGATGGTGGATGGTGAATGGTGGATGGTGGATGGTGGATGGTGGATGGTGGATGGTGGATGGTCGATGGTAGATGGTAAATGGTGGATGATGGATGGTAAATGGTGGATGGTGGATGGTGGATGGTGGATGGTGGATGGTGGATGGTGGATGGTGGATGGTGGATGGTGGATGGTGGATGGTGGATGGTGGATGGTGGTTGGTGGATGGTGGATGGTGGATGGTGGATGGTGGATGGTGGATGGTGGATGGTGGATGGTGGATGGTGGATGGTGGATGGTGGATGGTGGATGGTGGATGGTGGATGGTGGATGGTGGATGGTGGATGGTGGATGGTGGATGGTGGATGGTGGATGGTGGATGGTGGATGGTGGATGGTGGATGGTGGATGGTGGATGGTGGATGGTGGATGGTGGATGGTGGATGGTGGAGGTGGATGGTGGATGGTGGAAGGTGGATGGTGGATGGTGGTTGGTGGATGGTGGATGGTGGATGGTGGATGGTGGATGGTGTATGGTGGATGGTGGATGGTGGATGGTGGACGGTGGATGGTGGATGGTGGATGGTGGAGGGTGGATGGTGGATGGTGGATGGTGGATGGTGGATGGTGGATGGTGGATGGTGGATGGTGGATGGTGGATAGTGGATGGTGGATGGTGGATGGTGGATGGTGGATGGTGGATGGTGGATGGTGGATGGTGGATGGTGGATGGTGGATGGTTGATGGTGGATTGTGGATGGTGGGATGGTGGATGGTGGATGGTGGATGGTGGATGGTGGATGGTGGATGGTGGATGGTGGATGGTGGATGGTGGATGGTGGATGGTGGATGGTGGATGGTGGGGATGGTGGATGGTGGATGGTGGATGGTGGATGGTGGATGGTGGATGGTGGATGGTGGATGGTGGATGGTGGATGGTGGATGGTGGATGGTGGATGGTGGATGGTGGATGGTGGATGGTGGATGGTGGATGGTGTGGATGGTGGATGGTGGATGGTGGATGGTGGATGGTGGATGGTGGATGGTGGATGGTGGATGGTGGATGGTGGATGGTGGATGGTGGATGGTGGATGGTGGATGGTGGATGGTGGATGGTGGATGGTGGATGGTGAATGGTGGATGGTGGATGGTGGATGGTGGATGGTGGATGGTGGATGGTCGATGGTAGATGGTAAATGGTGGATGATGGATGGTAAATGGTGGATGGTGGATGGTGGATGGTGGATGGTGGATGGTGGATGGTGGATGGTGGATGGTGGATGGTGGTTGGTGGATGGTGGATGGTGGATGGTGGATGGTGGATGGTGGATGGTGGATGGTGGATGGTGGATGGTGGATGGTGGATGGTGGTTGGTGGATGGTGGATGGTGGATGGTGGATGGTGGATGGTGGATGGTGGATGGTGGATGGTGGATGGTGGATGGTGGATGGTGGATGGTGGATGGTGGATGGCGGATGGTGGATGGTGGATGGTGGATGGTGGATGGTGGATGGTGGATGGTGGATGGTGGATGGTGGAGGTGGATGGTGGATGGTGGAAGGTGGATGGTGGATGGTGGTTGGTGGATGGTGGATGGTGGATGGTGGATGGTGGATGGTGTATGGTGGATGGTGGATGGTGGATGGTGGACGGTGGATGGTGGATGGTGTATGGTGGATGGTGGATGGTGGATGGTGGATGGTGGATGGTGGATGGTGGATGGTGGATGGTGGATGGTGGATGGTGGATGGTGGATGGTGGATGGTGGATGGTCGATGGTAGATGGTAAATGGTGGATGGTGGATGATGGATGGTAGATGGTGGATAGTGGATGTTGGATGGTGGATGGCGGATGATAGATGGTGGATGTTGAATGGTGGATGGTGGATGATGGATGGCAGATGGTAGATGGTGGATGTTGAATGGTGGATGGTGGATGATGGATGGCAGATGGTAGATGCTGGATTGGATGGCGGATGGTGGATGGTGGATTGTGGATGGTGGATGGTGGATGGTGGATTGTGGATGGTGGATGGCGGATGGTGGATGGTGGATGGTGGATGGTGGATGGTGGATATTGGATGGTGGATGGTGGATGGTGGATGGTGGATGGTGGATGGTGGATGGTGGATGGTGGATGGTGGATGGTAGATGGTGGACGGTGGATGGTGGATGGTAGATGGTGGATGGCGGATGGTGGATGGTGGATGGTGGATGGTGGATGGTGGATGGTGGATGGTGGATGGTGGATGGTGGATGGTGGATGGTGGATGGTGGATGGTGGATGGTGGATCTTGGATGGTGGATGGTGGATGGTGGATGGTGGATGGTGGATGTTGGATGGTGGATGGTGGATGGTGGATGGTGGATGGTGGATGGTGGATGGTGGATGGTGGATGGTGGATGGTCGATGGTAGATGGTAAATGGTGGATGGTGGATGATGGATGGTAGATGGTGGATAGTGGATGTTGGATGGTGGATGGCGGATGATAGATGGTAGATGGTGGATGTTGAATGGTGGATGGTGGATGATGGATGGCAGATGGTAGATGGTGGATGGTAGATGGTGGACGGTGGATGGTGGACGGTGGATGGTGGATGGCGGATGGTGGATGGTGGATGGTGGATGGTGGATGGTGGATGGTGGATGGTGGATGGTGGATGGTGGATCTTGGATGGTGGATGGTGGATGGTGGATGTTGGATGGTGGATGGTGGATGGTGGATGGTGTATGGTGGATGGTGGATGGTGGATGGTGGATGGTGGATGGTGGATGGTGGATGGTGGATGGTGGATGGTGGATGGTGGATGGTGGATGGTGGATGGTGGATGGTGGATGGTGGATGGTGGATGGTGGATGGTGGATGGTGGATGGTGGATGGTGGATGGTGGATGGTGGATGGTGGATGGTGGATGGTGGATGGTGGATGGTGGATGGTGGATGGTGGATGGTGGATGGTGGATGGTGGATGGTGGATGGTGGATGGTGGATGGTGGATGGTGGATGGTGGATGGTGGATGGTGGATGGTGGATGGTGGATGGTGGATGGTCGATGGTAGATGGTAAATGGTGGATGGTGGATGGTGGATGATGGATGGTAGATGGTGGATAGTGGATGTTGGATGGTGGATTGCGGATGATAGATGGTAGATGGTGGATGTTGAATGGCGGATGGTGGATGATGGAATTCAGATGGTAGATGCTGGATTGGATGGCGGATGGTGGATGCTGGATGGTGGATGGCGGATGGTGGATGGTGGATGGTGGATGGTGGATGGTGGATGGTGGACGGTGGATGGTGGATGGTGGATGGTGGATGGTGGATGGTGGATGGTGGATGGTGGATGGTGGATGGTGGATGGCGGATGGTGGATGGTGGATGGTGGATGGTGGATGGTGGATGGTGGATGGTGGATGGTGGATGGTGGATGGTGGATGGTGGATGGTGGATGGTGGATGGTGGATGGTGGATGGTGGATGGTGGATGGTGGATGGTGGATGGTGGATGGTGGATGGTGGATGGTGGATGGTGGATGGTGGATGGTGGATGGTGGATGGTGGATGGTGGATGGTGGATGGTGGATGGTGATGGTGGATGGTGGATGGTGGATGGTGGATGGTGGATGGTGGATGGTGGATGGTGGATGGTGGATGGTGGATGGTGGATGGTGGATGGTGGATAATGGATGGTGGATGGCGGATGGTGGATGGTGGATGGTGGATGGTGGATGGTGGATGGTGGATGGTGGATGGTGGATGGTGGATGGTGGATGGTGGATGGTGGATGGTGGATGGTGGATGGTGGATGGTGGATGGTGGATGGTGGATGGTGGATGATGGATGGTGGATGGTGGATGGTGGATGGTGGATGGTGGATGGTGGATGGTCGATGGTAGATGGTAAATGGTGGATGGTGGATGATGGATGGTAGATGGTAGATGGTGGATAGTGGATGTTGGATGGTGGATTGCGGATGATAGATGGTAGATGGTGGATGTTGAATGGTGGATGGTGGATTGTGGATGGTGGACGGTGGATTGGATGGTGGATGGTGGATGGTGGATGGTGGATGGTGGATGTTGGATGGTGGATGGTGGATGGTGGATGGTGGATGGTGGATGGTGGATGGTGGATGGTGGATGGTGGATGGTAGATGGTAGATGGTAAATGGTGGATGGTGGATGATGGATGGTAGATGGTGGATAGTGGATGTTGGATGGTGGATGGCGGATGATAGATGGTAGATGGTGGATGTTGAATGGTGGATGGTGGATGATGGATGGCAGATGGTAGATGGTGGATGGTAGATGGTGGACGGTGGATGGTGGATTGTGGATGGTGGATGGTGGATGGTGGATGGTGGATGGTGGATGGTGGATGGTGGATGGTGGATGGTGGATGGTGGATGGTGGATGGTGGATGGTGGATGGTGGATGGTGGATGGTGGATCTTGGATGGTGGATGGTGGATGGTGGATGGTGGATGTTGGATGGTGGATGGTGGATGGTGGATGGTGGATGGTGGATGGTGGATGTGGATGGTGGATGGTGGATGGTGGATGGTGGATGGTGGATGGTGGATGGTGGATGGTGGATGGTGGATGGTGGATGGTGGATGGTGGATGGTGGATGGTGGATGGTGGATGGTGGATGGTGGATGGTGGATGGTGGATGGTGGATGGTGGATGGTGGATGGTGGATGGTGGATGGTCGATGGTAGATGGTAAATGGTGGATGGTGGATGGTGGATGATGGATGGTAGATGGTAGATGGTGGATAGTGGATGTTGGATGGTGGATTGCGGATGATAGATGGTGGATGTTGAATGGCGGATGGTGGATGATGGAATTCAGATGGTAGATGCTGGATTGGATGGCGGATGGTGGATGCTGGATGGTGGATGGCGGATGGTGGATGGTGGATGGTGGATGGTGGATGGTGGATGGTGGATGGTGGATGGTGGATGGTGGACGGTGGATGGTGGATGGTGGATGGTGGATGGTGGATGGTGGATGGTGGATGGTGGATGGTGGATGGTGGATGGTGGATAATGGATGGTGGATGGTGGATGGTGGATGGTGGATGGTGGATGGTGGATGGTGGATGGTGGATGGTGGATGGTGGATGGTGGATGGTGGATGGTGGATGGTGGATGGTGGATGGTGGATGGTGGATGGTGGATGGTGGATGGTGGATGGTGGATGGTGGATGGTGGATGGTGGATGGTGGATGGTGGATGGTGGATGGTGGATGGTGGATGGTGGATGGTGGATGGTGGATGGTGGATGGTGGATGGTGGATGGTGGATGGTGGATGGTGGATGGTGGATGGTGGATGGTGGATGGTGGATGGTGGATGGTGGATGGTGGATGGCGGATGGTCGATGGTAGATGGTAAATGGTGGATGGTGGATGATGGATGGTAGATGGTAGATGGTGGATAGTGGATGTTGGATGGTGGATTGCGGATGATAGATGGTAGATGGTGGATGTTGAATGGTGGATGGTGGATGATGGATGGCAGATGGTAGATGCTGGATTGGATGGCGGATGGTGGATGGTGGATTGTGGATGGCGGATGGTGGATGGTGGATGGTGGATGGTGGATGGTGGATGGTGGATGGTGGATGGTGGATGGTGGATGGTGGATGGTGGATGGTGGATGGTGGATGGTGGATGGTGGATGGTGGATGGTGGATGGTGGATGGTGGATGGTGGATGGTGGATGGTGGATGGTGGATGGTGGATGGTGGATGGTGGATGGTGGATGGTGGATGGTGGATGGTGGATGGTGGATGGTGGATGGTGGATGGTGGATGGTGGATGGTGGATGGTGGATGGTGGATGGTGGATGGTGGATGGTGGATGGTGGATGGTGGATGGTGGATGGTGGATGGTGGATGGTGGATGGTGGATGGTGGATGGTGGATGGTGGATGGTGGATGGTGGATGGTGGATGGTGGATGGTGGATGGTGGATGGTGGATGGTGGATGGTGGATGGTGGATGGATGGATGGTGGATGGTGGATGGTGGATGGTGGATGGTGGATGGTGGATGGTAAATGGTGGATGGTGGATGATGGATGGTAGATGGTAGATGGTGGATTGTGGATGTTGGATGGTGGATTGCGGATGATAGATGGTAGATGGAGGATGTTGAATGGTGGATGGTGGATTGTGGATGGTGGACGGTGGATTGGATGGTGGATGGTGGATGGTGGATGGTGGATGGTGGATGGTTGATTGGATGGTGGATGGTGGATGGTGGATGGTGGATGGTGGATGGTGGATGGTGGATAATGGATGGTGGATGGTGGATGGCGGATGGTGGATGGCGGATGGTGGATGGTGGATGGTGGATGGTGGATGGTGGATGGTGGATGGTGGATGGTGGATGGTGGATGGTGGATGGTGGATGGTGGATGGTGGATGGTGGATGGTGGATGGTGGATGGTGGATGGTGGATGGTGGATGGTGGATGGTGGATGGTGGATGGTGGATGGTGGATGGTGGATGGTGGATGGTGGATGGTGGATGGTGGATGGTGGATGGTCGATGGTAGATGGTAAATGGTGGATGGTGGATGATGGATGGTAGATGGTGGATGGTGGATGGTGGATGGTGGATGGTGGATGGTGGATGGTGGATGGTGGATGGTGGATGGTCGATGGTAGATGGTAAATGGTGGATGGTGGATGATGGATGGTAGATGGTGGATAGTGGATGTTGGATGGTGGATGGCGGATGATAGATGGTAGATGGTGGATGTTGAATGGTGGATGGTGGATGATGGATGGCAGATGGTAGATGGTGGATGGTAGATGGTGGACGGTGGATGGTGGATTGTGGATGGCGGATGGTGGATGGTGGATGGTGGATGGTGGATGGTGGATGGTGGATGGTGGATGGTGGATGGTGGATGGTGGATCTTGGATGGTGGATGGTGGATGGTGGATGGTGGATGGTGGATGTTGGATGGTGGATGGTGGATGGTGGATGGTGGATGGTGGATGGTGGATGGTGGATGGTGGATGGTGGATGGTGGATGGTGGATGGTGGATGGTGGATGGTGGATGGTGGATGGTGGATGGTGGATGGTGGATGGTGGATGGTGGATGGTGGATGGTGGATGGTGGATGGTGGATGGTGGATGGTGGATGGTGGATGGTGGATGGTGGATGGTGGATGGTGGATGGTGGATGGTGGATGGTCGATGGTAGATGGTAAATGGTGGATGGTGGATGGTGGATGATGGATGGTAGATGGTAGATGGTGGATAGTGGATGTTGGATGGTGGATTGCGGATGATAGATGGTAGATGGTGGATGTTGAATGGCGGATGGTGGATGATGGAATTCAGATGGTAGATGCTGGATTGGATGGCGGATGGTGGATGCTGGATGGTGGATGGCGGATGGTGGATGGTGGATGGTGGATGGTGGATGGTGGATGGTGGACGGTGGATGGTGGATGGTGGATGGTGGATGGTGGATGGTGGATGGTGGATGGTGGATGGTGGATGGTGGATAATGGATGGTGGATGGTGGATGGCGGATGGTGGATGGTGGATGGTGGATGGTGGATGGTGGATGGTGGATGGTGGATGGTGGATGGTGGATGGTGGATGGTGGATGGTGGAGGGTGGATGGTGGAGGGTGGATGGTGGATGGTGGATGGTGGATGGTGGATGGTGGATGGTGGATGGTGGATGGTGGATGGTGGATGGTGGATGGTGGATGGTGGATGGTGGATGGTGGATGGTGGACGGTGGATGGTGGATGGTGGATGGTGGATGGTGGATGGTGGATCTTGGATGGTGGATGGTGGATGGTGGATGGTGGATGTTGGATGGTGGATGGTGGATGGTGGATGGTGGATGGTGGATGGTGGATGGTGGATGGTGGATGGTGGATGGTGGATGGTGGATGGTGGATGGTGGATGGTGGATGGTGGATGGTGGATGGTGGATGGTGGATGGTGGATTTTGGATGGTGGATGGTGGACGGTGGATGGTGGATGGTGGATGGTGGATGGTGGATGGTGGATGGTGGATGGTGGATGGTGGATGGTGGATGGTGGATAATGGATGGTGGATGGTGGATGGCGGATGGTGGATGGTGGATGGTGGATGGTGGATGGTGGATGGTGGATGGTGGATGGTGGATGGTGGATGGCGGATGGTGGATGGTGGATGGTGGATGGTGGATGGTGGATGGTGGACGGTGGATGGTGGATGGTGGATGGTGGATGGTGGATGGTGGATGGTGGATGGTGGATGGTGGATGGTGGATGGTGGATAATGGATGGTGGATGGTGGATGGCGGATGGTGGATGGTGGATGGTGGATGGTGGATGGTGGATGGTGGACGGTGGATGGTGGATGGTGGATGGTGGATGGTGGATGGTGGATGGTGGATGGTGGATGGTGGATGGTGGATGGTGGATAATGGATGGTGGATGGTGGATGGCGGATGGTGGATGGTGGATGGTGGATGGTGGATGGTGGATGGTGGATGGTGGATGGTGGATGGTGGATGGTGGATGGTGGAGGGTGGATGGTGGATGGTGGATGGTGGATGGTGGATGGTGGATGGTGGATGGTGGATGGTGGATGGTGGATGGTGGATGGTGGATGGTGGATGGTGGATGGTGGATGGTGGATGGTGGATGGTGGATGGTGGATGGTGGATGGTGGATGGTGGATGATGGATGGTAAATGGTGGATAGTGGATGTTGGATGGTGGATGGCGGATGATAGATGGTGGATGTTGAATGGTGGATGGTGGATGATGGATGGCAGATGGTAGATGGTGGATGGTAGATGGTGGACGGTGGATGGTGGATTGTGGATGGTGGATGGCGGATGGTGGATGGTGGATGGTGGATGGTGGATGGTGGATGGTGGATGGTGGATGGTGGATGGTGGATGGTGGATGGTGGATGGTGGATCTTGGATGGTGGATGGTGGATGGTGGATGGTGGATGTTGGATGGTGGATGGTGGATGGTGGATGGTGGATGGTGGATGGTGGATGGTGGATGGTGGATGGTGGATGGTGGATGGTGCATGGTGGATGGTGGATGGTGGATGGTGGATGGTGGATGGTGGATGGTGGATTGTGGATGGTGGATGGTGGATGGTGGATGGTGGATGGTGGATGGTGGATGGTGGATGGTGGATGGTGGATGGTGGATGGTGGATGGTGGATGGTGGATGGTGGATGGTGGATGGTGGATGGTGGATGGTGGATGGTGGATGGTGGATGGTGGATGGTGGATGGTGGATGGTGGATGGTCGATGGTAGATGGTAAATGGTGGATGGTGGATGGTGGATGATGGATGGTAGATGGTAGATGGTGGATAGTGGATGTTGGATGGTGGATTGCGGATGATAGATGGTAGATGGTGGATGTTGAATGGCGGATGGTGGATGATGGAATTCAGATGGTAGATGCTGGATTGGATGGCGGATGGTGGATGCTGGATGGTGGATGGCGGATGGTGGATGGTGGATGGTGGATGGTGGATGGTGGATGGTGGACGGTGGATGGTGGATGGTGGATGGTGGATGGTGGATGGTGGATGGTGGATGGTGGATGGTGGATGGTGGATGGTGGATAATGGATGGTGGATGGTGGATGGCGGATGGTGGATGGTGGATGGTGGATGGTGGATGGTGGATGGTGGATGGTGGATGGTGGATGGTGGATGGTGGATGGTGGAGGGTGGATGGTGGATGGTGGATGGTGGATGGTGGATGGTGGATGGTGGATGGTGGATGGTGGATGGTGGATGGTGGATGGTGGATGGTGGATGGTGGATGGTGGATGGTGGATGGTGGATGGTGGATGGTGGATGGTGGATGGTGGATGGTGGATGGTGGATGGTGGATGGTGGATGGTGGATGGTGGATGGTGGATGGTGGATGGTGGATGGTGGATGGTGGATGGTGGATGGTGGATGGTGGATGGTGGATGGTGGATGGTGGATGGTGGATGGTGGATGGTGGATGGTGGATGGCGGATGGTCGATGGTAGATGGTAAATGGTGGATGGTGGATGATGGATGGTAGATGGTAGATGGTGGATAGTGGATGTTGGATGGTGGATTGCGGATGATAGATGGTAGATGGTGGATGTTGAATGGTGGATGATGGATGGCAGATGGTAGATGCTGGATTGGATGGCGGATGGTGGATGGTGGATTGTGGATGGCGGATGGTGGATGGTGGATGGTGGATGGTGGATGGTGGATGGTGGATGGTGGATGGTGGATGGTGGATGGTGGATGGTGGATGGTGGATGGTGGATGGTGGATGGTGGATGGTGGATGGTGGATGGTGGATGGTGGATGGTGGATGGTGGATGGTGGATGGTGGATGGTGGATGGTGGATGGTGGATGGTGGATGGTGGATGGTGGATGGTGGATGGTGGATGGTGGATGGTGGATGGTGGATGGTGGATGGTGGATGGTGGATGGTGGATGGTGGATGGTGGATGGTGGATGGTGGATGGTGGATGGTGGATGGTGGATGGTGGATGGTGGATGGTGGATGGTGGATGGTGGATGGTGGATGGTGGATGGTGGATGGTGGATAATGGATGGTGGATGGCGGATGGTGGATGGTGGATGGTGGATGGTGGATGGTGGATGGTGGATGGTGGATGGTGGATGGTGGATGGTGGATGGTGGATGGTGGATGGTGGATGGTGGATGGTGGATGGTGGATGGTGGATGGTGGATGGTGGATGGTGGATGGTGGATGATGGATGGTGGATGGTGGATGGTGGATGGTGGATGGTGGATGGTGGATGGTGGATGGTAGATGGTAAATGGTGGATGGTGGATGATGGATGGTAGATGGTAGATGGTGGATAGTGGATGTTGGATGGTGGATTGCGGATGATAGATGGTAGATGGTGGATGTTGAATGGTGGATGGTGGATTGTGGATGGTGGACGGTGGATTGGATGGTGGATGGTGGATGGTGGATGGTGGATGGTGGATGTTGGATGGTGGATGGTGGATGGTGGATGGTGGATGGTGGATGGTGGATGGTGGATGGTGGATGGTGGATGGTAGATGGTAGATGGTAAATGGTGGATGGTGGATGATGGATGGTAGATGGTGGATAGTGGATGTTGGATGGTGGATGGCGGATGATAGATGGTAGATGGTGGATGTTGAATGGTGGATGGTGGATGATGGATGGCAGATGGTAGATGGTGGATGGTAGATGGTGGACGGTGGATGGTGGATTGTGGATGGTGGATGGCGGATGGTGGATGGTGGATGGTGGATGGTGGATGGTGGATGGTGGATGGTGGATGGTGGATGGTGGATGGTGGATGGTGGATGGTGGATGGTGGATGGTGGATGGTGGATGGTGGATCTTGGATGGTGGATGGTGGATGGTGGATGGTGGATGGTGGATGGTGGATGGTGGATGGTGGATGGTGGATGGTGGATGGTGGATGGTGGATGGTGGATGGTGGATGGTGGATGGTGGATGGTGGATGGTGGATGGTGGATGGTGGATGGTGGATGGTGGATGGTGGATGGTGGATGGTGGATGGTGGATGGTGGATGGTGGATGGTGGATGGTGGATGGTGGATGGTGGATGGTGGATGGTGGATGGTGGATGGTGGATGGTGGATGGTGGATGGTGGATGGTGGATGGTGGATGGTGGATGGTGGATGGTGGATGGTGGATGGTGGATGGTGGATGGTCGATGGTAGATGGTAAATGGTGGATGGTGGATGGTGGATGATGGATGGTAGATGGTAGATGGTGGATAGTGGATGTTGGATGGTGGATTGCGGATGATAGATGGTAGATGGTGGATGTTGAATGGCGGATGGTGGATGATGGAATTCAGATGGTAGATGCTGGATTGGATGGCGGATGGTGGATGCTGGATGGTGGATGGCGGATGGTGGATGGTGGATGGTGGATGGTGGATGGTGGATGGTGGATGGTGGATGGTGGACGGTGGATGGTGGATGGTGGATGGTGGATGGTGGATGGTGGATGGTGGATGGTGGATGGTGGATGGTGGATAATGGATGGTGGATGGTGGATGGCGGATGGTGGATGGTGGATGGTGGATGGTGGATGGTGGATGGTGGATGGTGGATGGTGGATGGTGGATGGTGGATGGTGGATGGTGGATGGTGGATGGTGGATGGTGGATGGTGGATGGTGGATGGTGGATGGTGGATGGTGGATGGTGGATGGTGGATGGTGGATGGTGGATGGTGGATGGTGGATGGTGGATGGTGGATGGTGGATGGTGGATGGTGGATGGTGGATGGTGGATGGTGGATGGTGGATGGTGGATGGTGGATGGTGGATGGTGGATGGTGGATGGTGGATGGTGGATGGCGGATGGTCGATGGTAGATGGTAAATGGTGGATGGTGGATGATGGATGGTAGATGGTAGATGGTGGATAGTGGATGTTGGATGGTGGATTGCGGATGATAGATGGTGGATGTTGAATGGTGGATGGTGGATGATGGATGGCAGATGGTAGATGCTGGATTGGATGGCGGATGGTGGATGGTGGATTGTGGATGGCGGATGGTGGATGGTGGATGGTGGATGGTGGATGGTGGATGGTGGATGGTGGATGGTGGATGGTGGATGGTGGATGGTGGATGGTGGATGGTGGATGGTGGATGGTGGATGGTGGATGGTGGATGGTGGATGGTGGATGGTGGATGGTGGATGGTGGATGGTGGATGGTGGATGGTGGATGGTGGATGGTGGATGGTGGATGGTGGATGGTGGATGGTGGATGGTGGATGGTGGATGGTGGATGGTGGATGGTGGATGGTGGATGGTGGATGGTGGATGGTGGATGGTGGATGGTGGATGGTGGATGGTGGATGGTGGATGGTGGATGGTGGATGGTGGATGGTAGATGGTGGATGGTGGATGGTGGATGGTGGATGGTGGATGGTGGATGGTGGATGGTGGATGGTGGATGGTGGATGGTGGATGGTGGATGGTGGATGGTGGATGGTGGATGGTGGATGGTGGATGGTGGATGGTGGATGGTGGATGGTGGATGGTGGATGGTGGATGGTGGATGGTGGATGGTGGATGGTGGATGGTGGATGGTGGATGGTAGATGATGGATGGTGGATGGTGGATGGTGGATGGTGGATGGTGGATGGTGGATGGTGGATGGTGGATGGTCGATGGTAGATGGTAAATGGTGGATGATGGATGGTAGATGGTAGATGGTGGATAGTGGATGTTGGATGGTGGATTGCGGATGATAGATGGTAGATGGTGGATGTTGAATGGTGGATGGTGGATTGTGGATGGTGGACGGTGGATTGGATGGTGGATGGTGGATGGTGGATGGTTGATTGGATGGTGGATGGTGGATGGTGGATGGTGGATGGTGGATGGTGGATGGTGGATGGTGGATGGTGGATGGTGGATGGTGGATGGTGGATGGTGGATGGTGGATGATGGATGGTGGATGGTGGATGGTGGATGGTGGATGGTGGATGGTGGATGGTGGATGGTGGATGGTGGATGGTGGATGGTGGATGGTGGATGGTGGATGGTGGATGGTGAATGGTGGATGGTGGATGGTGGATGGTGGATGGTGGATGGTGGATGGTCGATGGTAGATGGTAAATGGTGGATGATGGATGGTAAATGGTGGATGGTGGATGGTGGATGGTGGATGGTGGATGGTGGATGGTGGATGGTGGTTGGTGGATGGTGGATGGTGGATGGTGGATGGTGGATGGTGGATGGTGGATGGTGGATGGTGGATGGTGGATGGTGGATGGTGGATGGTGGATGGTGGATGTTGAATGCTGGAGGGTGGATGGTGTATGGTGTATGGTGGTTGGTGGATGGTGGATGGTGGATGGTGGATGGTGGATGGTGGATGGTGGATGGTGGATGGTGGATGGTGGATGGTGGATGGTGGATGGTGGATGGTGGATGGTGGATGGTGGATGGTGGATGGTGGATGGTGGATGGTGGATGGTGGATGGTGGATGGTGGATGGTGGATGGTGGATGGTGGATGGTGGATGGTGGATGGTGGATGGTGGATGGTGGATGGTGGATGGTGGATGGTGGATGGTGGATGGTGGATGGTGGATGGTGGATGGTGGATGGTGGATGGTGGATGGTGGATGGTGGATGGTGGATGGTGGATGGTGGATGGTGGATGGTGGATGGTGGATGGTGGATGGTGGATGGTGGATGGTGGATGGTGGATGGTGGATGGTGGATGGTGGATGGTGGATGGTGGATGGTGGATGGTGGATGGTGGATGGTGGATGGTGGATGGTGGATGGTGGATGGTGGATGGTGGATGATGGATGGTGGATGGTGGATGGTGGATGGTGGATGGTGGATGGTGGATGGTGGATGGTGGATGGTGGATGGTGGATGGTGGATGGTGGATGGTGAATGGTGGATGGTGGATGGTGGATGGTGGATGGTGGATGGTGGATGGTCGATGGTAGATGGTAAATGGTGGATGATGGATGGTAAATGGTGGATGGTGGATGGTGGATGGTGGATGGTGGATGGTGGATGGTGGATGGTGGTTGGTGGATGGTGGATGGTGGATGGTGGATGGTGGATGGTGGATGGTGGATGGTGGATGGTGGATGGTGGATGGTGGATGGTGGATGGTGGATGGTGGATGGTGGATGTTGAATGCTGGAGGGTGGATGGTGTATGGTGTATGGTGGATGGTGGATGGTGGATGGTGGTTGGTGGATGGTGGATGGTGGATGGTGGATGGTGGATGGTGGATGGTGGATGGTGGATGGTGGATGGTGGATGGTGGATGGTGGATGGTGGATGGTGGATGGTGGATGGTGGATGGTTTATGCTGGATAGTGGATGGTGGATGGTGGATGGTGGATGGTGGATGGTGGATGGTGGATGGTGGATGGTGGACGGTGGATGGTGGATGGTGGATGGTGGATGGTGGATGGTGGATGGTGGATGGTGGATGGTGGATGGTGGATGGTGGATGGTGGATGGTGGATGGTGGATGGTGGATGGTGGGTGGTGGATGGTGGATGGTGGATGGTGGATGGTGGATGGTGGATGGTGGATGGTGGATGGTGGATGGTGGATGGTGGATGGTTTATGCTGGATAGTGGATGGTGGATGGTGGATGGTGGATGGTGGATGGTGGATGGTGGATGGTGGATGGTGGATGGTGGATGGTGGATGGTGGATGGTGGATGGTGGATGGTGGATGGTGGATGGTGGATGGTGGATGGTGGATGGTGGATGGTGGATGGTGGATGGTGGATGGTGGATGGTGGATGTTGAATGCTGGAGGGTGGATGGTGTATGGTGGATGGTGGATGGTGGATGGTGGATGGTGGTTGGTGGATGTTGGATGGTGGATGGTGGATGGTGGATGGTGGATGGTGGATGGTGGATGGTGGATGGTGGATGGTGGATGGTGGATGGTGGATGGTGGATGGTGGATGGTGGATGGTGGATGGTGGATGGTGGATGGTGGATGGTGGATGGTGGATGGTGGATGGTTTATGCTGGATAGTGGATGGTGGATGGTGGATGGTGGATGGTGGATGGTGGACGGTGGATGGTGGATGGTGGATGGTGGATGGTGGATGGTGGATGGTGGATGGTGGATGGTGGATGGTGGATGGTGGATGGTGGATGGTGGATGGTGGATGGTGGGTGGTGGATGGTGGATGGTGGATGGTGGATGGTGGATGGTGGATGGTGGATGGTGGATGGTGGATGGTGGATGGTTTATGCTGGATAGTGGATGGTGGATGGTGGATGGTGGACGGTGGATGGTGGATGGTGGATGGTGGATGGTGGATGGTGGATGGTGGATGGTGGATGGTGGATGGTGGATGGTGGATGGTGGATGGTGGATGGTGGATGGTGGATGGTGGATGGTGGATGGTGGATGGTGGATGGTGGATGGTGGATGGTGGATGGTGGATGGTGGATGGTGGATGGTGGATGGTGGATGGTGGATGGTGGATGGTGGATGGTGGATGGTGGATGGTGGATGGTGGATGGTGGATGGTGGATGGTGGATGGTGGATGGTGGATGGTGGATGGTAGATGGTAAATGGTGGATGGTGGATGATGGATGGTAGATGGTAGATGGTGGATAGTGGATGTTGGATGGTGGATTGCGGATGATAGATGGTAGATGGTGGATGTTGAATGCTGGAGGGTGGATGGTGGATGGTGGCGGTGGATGGTGGATGGTGTATGGTGGATGGTGGATGGTGGATGGTGGTTGGTGGATGGTGGATGGTGGATGGTGGATGGTGGATGGTGGATGGTGGATGGTGGATGGTGGATGGTGGATGGTGGATGGTGGATGGTGGATGGTGGATGGTGGATGGTGGATGGTGGATGGTGGATGGTGGATGGTGGATGGTGGATGGTGGATGGTGGATGGTGGATGGTGGATGGTGGATGGTGGATGGTGGATGGTGGATGGTGGATGGTGGATGGTGGATGGTGGATGGTGGATGGTGGATGGTGGATGGTGGATGGTGGATGGTGGATGGTGGATGGTGGATGGTGGATGGTGGATGGTGGATGGTGGATGGTGGATGGTGGATGGTGGATGGTGGATGGTGGATGGTGGATGGTGGATGGTGGATGGTGGATGGTGGATGGTGGATGGTGGATGGTGGATGGTGGATGGTGGATGGTGGATGGTGGATGGTGGATGGTGGATGGTGGATGGTGGATGGTGGATGGTGGATGGTGGATGGTGGATGGTGGATGGTGGATGGTGGATGGTAGATGGTAAATGGTGGATGGTGGATGATGGATGGTAGATGGTAGATGGTGGATAGTGGATGTTGGATGGTGGATTGCGGATGATAGATGGTAGATGGTGGATGTTGAATGCTGGAGGGTGGATGGTGGATGGTGGCGGTGGATGGTGGATGGTGTATGGTGGATGGTGGATGGTGGATGGTGGATGGTGGTTGGTGGATGGTGGATGGTGGATGGTGGATGGTGGATGGTGGATGGTGGATGGTGGATGGTTTATGCTGGATAGTGGATGGTGGATGGTGGATGGTGGATGGTGGATGGTGGATGGTGGATGGTGGATGGTGGATGTGGATGGTGGATGGTGGATGGTGGATGGTGGATGGTGGATGGTGGATGGTGGATGGTGGATGGTGGATGGTGGATGGTGGATGGTGGATGGTGGATGGTGGATGGTGGATGGTGGATGGTGGATGGTGGATGGTGGATGGTTTATGCTGGATAGTGGATGGTGGATGGTGGATGGTGGATGGTGGATGGTGGACGGTGGATGGTGGATGGTGGATGGTGGATGGTGGATGGTGGATGGTGGATGGTGGATGGTGGATGGTGGATGGTGGATGGTGGATGGTGGATGGTGGATGGTGGGTGGTGGATGGTGGATGGTGGATGATGGATGGCAGATGGTAGATGCTGGATTGGATGGCGGATGGTGGATGGTGGATGGTGGATGGTGGATGGTGGATGGTGGATGGTGGATGGTGGATGGTGGATGGTGGATGGTGGATGGTCGATGGTAGATGGTAAATGGTGGATGATGGATGGTGGATGGTGGTTGGTGGATGGTGGATGGTGGATGGTGGATGGTGGATGGTGGATGGTGGATGGTGGATGGTGGATGGTGGATGGTGGATGTTGAATGCTGGAGGGTGGATGGTGTATGGTGTATGGTGGATGGTGGATGGTGGATGGTGGTTGGTGGATGGTGGATGGTGGATGGTGGATGGTGGATGGTGGATGGTGGATGGTGGATGGTGGATGGTGGATGGTTTATGCTGGATAGTGGATGGTGGATGGTGGATGGTGGATGGTGGATGGTGGACGGTGGATGGTGGATGGTGGATGGTGGATGGTGGATGGTGGATGGTGGATGGTGGATGGTGGATGGTGGATGGTGGATGGTGGATGGTGGATGGTGGATGGTGGATGGTGGATGGTGGATGGTGGATGGTGGATGGTGGATGGTGGATGGTGGATGGTTTATGCTGGATAGTGGATGGTGGATGGTGGATGGTGGATGGTGGACGGTGGATGGTGGATGGTGGATGGTGGATGGTGGATGGTGGATGGGGATGGTGGATGGTGGATGGTGGATGGTGGATGGTGGATGTTGAATGCTGGAGGGTGGATGGTGTATGGTGTATGGTGGATGGTGGATGGTGGATGGTGGTTGGTGGATGGTGGATGGTGGATGGTGGATGGTGGATGGTGGATGGTGGATAGTGGATGGTGGATGGTGGATGGTGGATGGTGGATGGTGGACGGTGGATGGTGGATGGTGGATGGTGGATGGTGGATGGTGGATGGTGGATGGTGGATGGTGGATGGTGGATGGTGGATGGTGGATGGTGGATGGTGGATGGTGGATGGTGGGTGGTGGATGGTGGATGGTGGATGGTGGATGGTGGATGGTGGATGGTGGATGGTGGATGGTGGATGGTGGATGGTGGATGGTGGATGGTGGATAGTGGATGGTGGATGGTGGATGGTGGACGGTGGATGGTGGATGGTGGATGGTGGATGTGGTGGTGATGGTGGATGGTGGATGGTGGATGGTGGATGGTGGATGGTGGATGGTGGATGGTGGATGGTGGATGGTGGATGGTGGATGGTGGATGGTGGATGGTGGATGGTGGATGGTGGATGGTGGATGGTGGATGGTGGATGGTGGATGGTGGATGGTGGATGGTGGATGGTGGATGGTGGATGGTGGATGGTGGATGGTGGATGGTGGATGGTGGATGGTGGATGGGATGGTGGATGGTGGATGGTGGATGGTAGATGGTAAATGGTGGATGGTGGATGATGGATGGTAGATGGTAGATGGTGGATAGTGGATGTTGGATGGTGGATTGCGGATGATAGATGGTAGATGGTGGATGTTGAATGCTGGAGGGTGGATGGTGGATGGTGGCGGTGGATGGTGGATGGTGTATGGTGGATGGTGGATGGTGGATGGTGGTTGGTGGATGGTGGATGGTGGATGGTGGATGGTGGATGGTGGATGGTGGATGGTGGATGGTGGATGGTGGATGGTGGATGGTGGATGGTGGATGGTGGATGGTGGATGGTGGATGGTGGATGGTGGATGGTGGATGGTGGATGGTGGATGGTGGATGGTGGATGGTGGATGGTGGATGGTGGATGGTGGATGGTGGATGGTGGATGGTGGATGGTGGATGGTGGATGGTGGATGGTGGATGGTGGATGGTGGATGGTGGATGGTGGATGGTGGATGGTGGATGGTGGATGGTGGATGGTGGATGGTGGATGGTGGATGGTGGATGGTGGATGGTGGATGGTGGATGGTGGATGGTGGATGGTGGATGGTGGATGGTGGATGGTGGATGGTGGATGGTGGATGGTCGATGGTAGATGGTAAATGGTGGATGATGGATGGTAGATGGTGGATGGTGGATGGTGGATGGTGGATGGTGGATGGTGGATGGTGGATGGTGGATGGTGGATGGTGGAGGTGGATGGTGGATGGTGGATGGTGGATGGGTGGTTGGTGGTGGTGGTTGGTGGATGGTGGATGGTGGATGGTGGATGGTGGATGGTGGATGGTGGTGTGGATGGTGGATGGTGGATGGTGGATGGTGGATGGTGGATGGTGGATGGTGGATGGTGGATGGTGGATGGTGGATGGTGGATGGTGGATGGTGGATGGTGGATGGTGGATGGTGGATGGTGGATGGTGGATGGTGGATGGTGGATGGTGGAATGGTGGACGGTGGATGGTGGATGGTGGATGGTGGATGGTGGATGGTGGATGGTGGATGGTGGATGGTGGATGGTGGATGGTGGATGGTGGATGGTGGATGGTGGATGGTGGATGGTGGATGGTGGATGGTGGATGGTGGATGGTGGATGGTGGATGGTGGATGGTGGATGGTGGATGGTGGATGGTGGATGGTGGATGGTGGATGGTGGATGGTGGATGGTGGATGGTGGATGGTGGATGGTGGATGGTGGATGGTGGATGGTGGATGGTGGATGGTGGATGGTGGATGGTGGATGGTGGATGGTGGATGGTGGATGGTGGATGGTGGATGGTGGATGGTGGATGGTGGATGGTGGATGGTGGATGGTGGATGGTGGATGGTAGATGGTAAATGGTGGATGGTGGATGATGGAGGGTAGATGGTGGATAGTGGATGTTGGATGGCGGATGATAGATGGTAGATGGTGGATGTTGAATGATGGATCGTGGATGATGGATGGCAGATGGTAGATGCTGGATTGGATGGCGGATGGTGGATGGTGGATGGTGGATGGTGGATGGTGGATGGTGGATGGTGGATGGTGGATGGTGGATGGTGGATGGTGGATGGTGGATGGTGGATGGTGGATGGTGGATGGTGGATGGTGGATGGTGGATGGTGGATGGTGGATGGTGGATGGTGGATGGTGGATGGTGGATGGTGGATGGTGGATGGTGGATGGTGGATGGTGGATGGTGGATGGTGGATGGTGGATGGTGGATGGTGGATGGTGGATGGTGGATGGTCGATGGTAGATGGTAAATGGTGGATGGTGGATGATGGATGGTGGATGATGGATGGTAGATGGTAGATGGTGGATAGTGGATGTTGGATGGTGGATTGCGGATGATAGATGGTAGATGGTGGATGTTGAATGCTGGAGGGTGGATGGTGGATGGTGGATGGTGGATGGTGGATGGTGTATGGTGGATGGTGGATGGTGGATGGTGGTTGGTGGATGGTGGATGGTGGATGGTGGATGGTGGATGGTGGATGGTGGATGGTGGATGGTGGATGGTGGATGGTGGATGGTGGATGGTGGATGGTGGATGGTGGATGGTGGATGGTGGATGGTGGATGGTGGATGGTGGATGGTGGATGGTGGATGGTGGTTGGTGGATGGTGGATGGTGGATGGTGGATGTTGGATGGTGGATGGTGGATGGTGGATGGTGCATGGTGGATGGTGGATGGTGGATGGTGGATGGTGGATGGTGGATGGTGGATGGTGGATGGTGGATGGTGGATGGTGGATGGTGGATGGTGGATGGTGGATGGTGGATGGTGGATGGTGGATGGTGGATGGTGGATGGTGGATGGTGGATGGTGGATGGTGGATGGTGGATGGTGGATGGTGGATGGTGGATGGTCGATGGTAGATGGTAAATGGTGGATGATGGATGGTAAATGGTGGATGGTGGATGGTGGATGGTGGATGGTGGATGGTGGATGGTGGATGGTGGATGGTGGATGGTGGATGGTGGATGGTGGATGGTGGATGGTGGATGGTGGATGGTGGATGGTGGATGGTTAATGGTGGATGGTGGATGGTGGATGGTGGATGGTGGATGGTGGATGGTGGATGGCGGATGGTGGATGGTGGATGGTGGATGGCGGATGGTGGATGGTGGATGGTGGATGGTGGAGGTGGATGGTGGATGGTGGATGGTGGATGGTGGATGGTGGATGGTGGTTGGTGGATGGTGGATGGTGGATGGTGGATGGTGGATGGTGGATGGTGGATGGTGGATGGTGGATGGTGGATGGTATGGTGGATGGTGGATGGTGGATGGTGGATGGTGGATGGTGGATGGTGGATGGTGGATGGTGGATGGTGGATGGTGGATGGTGGATGGTGGATGGTGGATGGTGGATGGTGGATGGTGGATGGTGGATGGTGGATGGTGGATGGTGGATGGTGGATGGTGGATGGTGGATGGTGGATGGTGGATGGTGGATGGTGGATGGTGGATGGTGATGGTGGATGGTGGATGGTGGATGGTGATGGTGGATGGTGGATGGTGGATGGTGGATGGTGGATGGTGGATGGTGGATGGTGGATGTGGATGGTGGATGGTGGATGGTGGATGGTGGATGGTGGATGGTGGATGGATGGTGATGGTGGAGGGTGGGATGGTGGATGGTGGATGGTGGATGGTGGATGGTGGATGGTGGTGGTGGATGGTGGGATGGTGGATGGTGGATGGTGGATGGTGGATGGTGGATGGTGGATGGGGTGGTGGATGGTGGATGGTGGATGTGGATGGTGGATGGTGGATGTGGTGGATGGTGGATGGTGGATGGTGGATGGTGGATGGTGGATGGTGGATGGTGGATGGTGGATGGTGGATGGTGGATGGTGGATGGTGGATGGTGGATGGTGGATGGTGGATGTGGATGGTGGATGGTGGATGGTGGATGGTGGATGGTGGATGGTGGATGGTGGATGGTGATGGTGGATGGTGGATGGTGGATGGTGGATGGTGGATGGTGGATGGTGGATGGTGGATGGTGGATGGTGGTGGATGGTGGATGGTGGATGGGGATGGTGGATGGGGATGGTGGATGGTGGATGTGGATGGTGTTGGTGGAGGTGGATGGTGGATGGTGGATGGTGGATGTGGTTGGTATGGTGGATGGTGGATGGTGGATGGTGGATGGTGGATGGTGGATGGTGGATGGTGGATGGTGGATGGTGGATGGTGGATGGTGGATGGTGGATGGTGGATGGTGGATGGTGGATGGTGGATGGTGGATGGTGGATGGTGGATGGTGGATGGTGGATGGTGGATGGTGGATGGTGGATGGTTTAATGGTGGATGGTGGATGGTGGATGGTGGATGGTGGATGGTGGACGGTGGATGGTGGATGGTGGATGTGGATGTGGATGGTGGATGGTGGATGGTGGATGGTGGATGGTGGTTAGTGGATGGTGGATGGTGGATGGTGGATGGTGGATGGTGGATGGTGGATGGTGGATGGTGGATGGTGGATGGTGGATGGTGGATGGTGGATGGTGGATGGTGGATGGTGGATGGTGGATGGTGGATGGTGGATGGTGGATGGTGGATGGTGGATGGTGATGGTGGATGGTGGATGGTGGATGGTCGATGGTAGATGGTAATGGTGGATGATGGATGGTAAATGGTGGATGGTGGATGGTGGATGGTGGATGGTGGATGGTGGATGGTGGATGGTGGATGGTGGTTGGTGGATGGTGGATGGTGGATGGTGGATGGTGGATGGTGGATGGTGGATGGTGGATGGTGGATGTGGATGGTGGATGGTGGATGGTGGATGGTGGATGGTGGATGGTGGATGGTGTATGGTGTATGGTGTATGGTGTATGGTGGATGGTGTATGGTGGATGGTGGATGGTGGATGGTGGATGTGGATGGTGGATGGTGGATGGTGGATGGTGGATGGTGGATGGTGGATGGTGGATGGTGGATGGTGGATGGTGGATGGTGGATGGTGGATGGTGGATGGTGGATGGTGGATGGTGGATGGTGGTTGGTGGATGGTGGATGGTGGATGGTGGATGGTGGATGGTGGATGGTGGATGGTGGATGGTGGATGGTGGATGGTGGATGGTGGATGGTGGATGGTGGATGGTGGATGGTGGATGGTGGATGGTGGATGGTGGATGATGGATGGCAGATGGTAGATGCTGGATTGGATGGCGGATGGTGGATGGTGGATGGTGGATGGTGGATGGTGGATGGTGGATGGTGGATGGTGGATGGTGGATGGTGGATGGTGGATGGTGGATGGTCGATGGTAGATGGTAAATGGTGGATGATGGATGGTAAATGGTGGATGGTGGATGGTGGATGGTGGATGGTGGATGGTCGATGGTAGATGGTAAATGGTGGATGATGGATGGTAAATGGTGGATGGTGGATGGTGGATGGTGGATGGTGGATGGTGGATGGTGGATGGTGGATGGTGGTTGGTGGATGGTGGATGGTGGATGGTGGATGGTGGATGGTGGATGGTGGATGGTGGATGGTGGATGGTGGATGTTGAATGCTGGAGGGTGGATGGTGTATGGTGTATGGTGGATGGTGGATGGTGGATGGTGGTTGGTGGATGGTGGATGGTGGATGGTGGATGGTGGATGGTGGATGGTGGATGGTGGATGGTGGATGGTGGATGGTGGATGGTTTATGCTGGATAGTGGATGGTGGATGGTGGATGGTGGATGGTGGATGGTGGGACGGTGGATGGTGGATGGTGGATGGTGGATGGTGGATGGTGGATGGTGGATGGTGGATGGTGGATGGTGGATGGTGGATGGTGGATGGTGGATGGTGGATGGTGGATGGTGGATGGTGGATGGTGGATGGTGGATGGTGGATGGTGGATGGTTTATGCTGGATAGTGGATGGTGGATGGTGGATGGTGGATGGTGGACGGTGGATGGTGGATGGTGGATGGTGGATGGTGGATGGTGGATGGTGGATGGTGGATGGTGGATGGTGGATGGTGGATGGTGGATGTTGAATGCTGGAGGGTGGATGGTGTATGGTGTATGGTGGATGGTGGATGGTGGATGGTGGTTGGTGGATGGTGGATGGTGGATGGTGGATGGTGGATGGTGGATGGTGGATAGTGGATGGTGGATGGTGGATGGTGGATGGTGGATGGTGGACGGTGGATGGTGGATGGTGGATGGTGGATGGTGGATGGTGGATGGTGGATGGTGGATGGTGGATGGTGGATGGTGGATGGTGGATGGTGGATGGTGGATGGTGGGTGGTGGATGGTGGATGGTGGATGGTGGATGGTGGATGGTGGATGGTGGATGGTGGATGGTGGATGGTGGATGGTTTATGCTGGATAGTGGATGGTGGATGGTGGATGGTGGACGGTGGATGGTGGATGGTGGATGGTGGATGGTGATGGTGGATGGTGGATGGTGGATGGTGGATGGTGGATGGTGGATGGTGGATGGTGGATGGTGGATGGTGGATGGTGGATGGTGGATGGTGGATGGTGGATGGTGGATGGTGGATGGTGGATGGTGGATGGTGGATGGTGGATGGTGGATGGTGGATGGTGGATGGTGGATGGTGGACGGTGGATGGTGGATGGTGGATGGTGGATGGTGGATGGTGGATGGTGGATGGTGGATGGTGGATGGTGGATGGTGGATGGTGGATGGTGGATGGTGGATGGTGGATGGTTTATGCTGGATAGTGGATGGTGGATGGTGGATGGTGGATGGTGGACGGTGGATGGTGGATGGTGGATGGTGGATGGTGGATGGTGGATGGTGGATGGTGGATGGTGGATGGTGGATGGTGGATGGTGGATGGTGGATGGTGGATGGTGGATGGTGGATGGTGGGTGGTGGATGGTGGATGGTGGATGATGGATGGCAGATGGTAGATGCTGGATTGGATGGCGGATGGTGGATGGTGGATGGTGGATGGTGGATGGTGGATGGTGGATGGTGGATGGTGGATGGTGGATGGTGGATGGTGGATGGTGGATGGTCGATGGTAGATGGTAAATGGTGGATGATGGATGGTAAATGGTGGATGGTGGATGGTGGATGGTGGATGGTGGATGGTGGATGGTGGATGGTGGTGTGGTGGATGGTGGATGGTGGATGGTGGATGGTGGATGGGGTGGATGGTGGATGGTGGATGGTGGATGTTGAATGCTGGAGGGTGGATGGTGTATGGTGTATGGTGGATGGTGGATGGTGGATGGTGGTTGGTGGATGGTGGATGGTGGATGGTGGATGGTGGATGGTGGATGGTGGATGGTGGATGGTGGATGGTGGATGGTGGATGGTGGATGGTTTATGGTGGATGGTGGATGGTGGATGGTGGATGGTGGATGGTGGATGGTGGACGGTGGATGGTGGATGGTGGATGGTGGATGGTGGATGGTGGATGGTGGATGGTGGATGGTGGATGGTGGATGGTGGATGGTGGATGGTGGATGGTGGATGGTGGATGGTGGATGGTGGATGGTGGATGGTGGATGGTGGATGGTTTATGCTGGATAGTGGATGGTGGATGGTGGATGGTGGATGGTGGACGGTGGATGGTGGATGGTGGATGGTGGATGGTGGATGGTGGATGGTGGATGGTGGATGGTGGATGGTGGATGGTGGATGGTGGATGTTGAATGCTGGAGGGTGGATGGTGTATGGTGTATGGTGGATGGTGGATGGTGGATGGTGGTTGGTGGATGGTGGATGGTGGATGGTGGATGGTGGATGGTGGATGGTGGATAGTGGATGGTGGATGGTGGATGGTGGATGGTGGATGGTGGACGGTGGATGGTGGATGGTGGATGGTGGATGGTGGATGGTGGATGGTGGATGGTGGATGGTGGATGGTGGATGGTGGATGGTGGATGGTGGATGGTTTATGCTGGATAGTGGATGGTGGATGGTGGATGGTGGATGGTGGACGGTGGATGGTGGATGGTGGATGGTGGATGGTGGATGGTGGATGGTGGATGGTGGATGGTGGATGGTGGATGGTGGATGGTGGATGTTGAATGCTGGAGGGTGGATGGTGTATGGTGTATGGTGGATGGTGGATGGTGGATGGTGGTTGGTGGATGGTGGATGGTGGATGGTGGATGGTGGATGGTGGATGGTGGATAGTGGATGGTGGATGGTGGATGGTGGATGGTGGATGGTGGACGGTGGATGGTGGATGGTGGATGGTGGATGGTGGATGGTGGATGGTGGATGGTGGATGGTGGATGGTGATGGTGGATGGTGGATGGTGGATGGTGGATGGTGGATGGTGGGTGGTGGATGGTGGATGGTGGATGGTGGATGGTGGATGGTGGATGGTGGATGGTGGATGGTGGATGGTGGATGGTTTATGCTGGATAGTGGATGGTGGATGGTGGATGGTGGACGGTGGATGGGATGGTGGATGGTGGATGGTGGATGGTGGATGGTGGATGGTGGATGGTGGATGGTGGATGGTGGATGGTGGATGGTGGATGGTGGATGGTGGATGGTGGATGGTGGATGGTGGATGGTGGATGGTGGATGGTGGATGGTGGATGGTGGATGGTGGATGGTGGATGGTGGATGGTGGATGGTGATGGTGGATGGTGGATGGTGGATGGTGGATGGTGGATGGTAGATGTGGATGGTGGATGGTGGATGGTGGATGGTGGATGGTGGGATGGTGGATGGTAGATGGTAAATGGTGGATGGTGGATGATGGATGGTAGATGGTAGATGGTGGATAGTGGATGTTGGATGGTGGATTGCGGATGATAGATGGTAGATGGTGGATGTTGAATGCTGGAGGGTGGATGGTGGATGGTGGCGGTGGATGGTGGATGGTGTATGGTGGATGGTGGATGGTGGATGGTGGTTGGTGGATGGTGGATGGTGGATGGTGGATGGTGGATGGTGGATGGTGGATGGTGGATGGTGGATGGTGGATGGTGGATGGTGGATGGTGGATGGTGGATGGTGGATGGTGGATGGTGGATGGTGGGATGGTGGATGGTGGATGGTGGATGGTGGATGGTGGATGGTGGATGGTGGATGGTGGATGGTGGATGGTGGATGGTGGATGGTGGATGGTGGATGGTGGATGGTGGATGGTGGATGGTGGATGGTGGATGGTGGATGGTGGATGGTGGATGGTGGATGGTGGATGGTGGATGGTGGATGGTGGATGGTGGATGGTGGATGGTGGATGGTGGATGGTGGATGGTGGATGGTGGATGGTGGATGTGGATGGTGGATGGTGGATGGTGGATGGTGGATGGTGGATGGTGGATGGTGGATGGTGGATGGTGGATGGTGGATGGTGGATGGTGGATGGTGGATGGTGGATGGTGGATGGTGGATGGTGGATGGCGGATGGTGGATGGTCGATGGTAGATGGTAAATGGTGGATGATGGATGGTAAATGGTGGATGGTGGATGGTGGATGGTGGATGGTGGATGGTGGATGGTGGATGGTGGATTGTGGAGGTGGATGGTGGATGGTGGATGGTGGATGGTGGTTGGTGGAGGTGGATGGTGGATGGTGGATGGTGGATGGTGGATGGTGGATGGTGGATGGTGGATGGTGGATGGTGGATGGTGGATGGTGGATGGTGGATGGTGGATGGTGGATGGTGGATGGTGGATGGTGGATGGTGGATGGTGGATGGTGGATGGTGGATGGTGGATGGTGGATGGTGGATGGTGGATGGTGGATGGTGGATGGTGGATGGTGGACGGTGGATGGTGGATGGTGGACGGTGGATGGTGGATGGTGGATGGTGGATGGTGGATGGTGGATGGTGGATGGTGGTGGATGGTGGATGGTGGATGGTGGATGGTGGATGGTGGATGGTGGATGGTGGATGGTGGATGGTGGATGGTGGATGGTGGATGGTGGATGGTGGATGGTGGATGGTGGATGGTGGATGGTGGATGGTGGATGGTGGATGGTGGATGGTGGATGGTGGATGGTGGATGGTGGATGGTGGATGGTGGATGGTGGATGGTGGATGGTGGATGGTGGATGGTGGATGGTGGATGGTGGATGGTGGATGGTGGATGGTGGATGGTGGATGGTGGATGGTGGATGGTGGATGGTGGATGGTGGATGGTAGATGGTAAATGGTGGATGGTGGATGATGGAGGGTAGATGGTGGATAGTGGATGTTGGATGGCGGATGATAGATGGTGGATGTTGAATGATGGATGGTGGATGATGGATGGCAGATGGTAGATGCTGGATTGGATGGCGGATGGTGGATGGTGGATGGTGGATGGTGGATGGTGGATGGTGGATGGTGGATGGTGGATGGTGGATGGTGGATGGTGGATGGTGGATGGTGGATGGTGGATGGTGGATGGTGGATGGTGGATGGTGGATGGTGGATGGTGAGATGGTGGATGGTGGATGGTGGATGGTGGATGGTGGATGGTGGATGGGGGATGTGGATGGTGGATGGTGGATGGTGGATGGTGGATGGTGGATGGTGGATGGTGGATGGTGGATGGTGGATGGTGGATGGTGGATGGTGGATGGTGGATGGTGGATGGGTGGATGGTCGATGGTAGATGGTAAATGGTGGATGGTGGATGGTGGATGGTGGATGATGGATGGTAGATGGTAGATGGTGGATAGTGGATGTTGGATGGTGGATTGCGGATGATAGATGGTAGATGGTGGATGTTGAATGCTGGAGGGTGGATGGTGGATGGTGGATGGTGGATGGTGGATGGTGTATGGTGGATGGTGGATGGTGGATGGTGGTTGGTGGATGGTGGATGGTGGATGGTGGATGGTGGATGGTGGATGGTGGATGGTGGATGGTGGATGTGGATGGTGGATGGTGGATGGTGGATGGTGGATGGTGGATGGTGGATGGTGGATGGTGGATGGTGGATGGTGGATGGTGGATGGTGGATGGTGGATGGTGATGGTGGATTGGATGGTGGATGGTGGATGGTGGATGTTGGATGGTGGATGGTGGATGGTGGATGGTGCATGGGTGGATGGTGGATGGTGGATGGTGGATGGTGGATGGTGGATGGTGGATGGTGGATGGTGGATGGGGTGGATGGTGGATGGTGGATGGTGGATGGTGGATGGTGGATGGTGGATGGTGGATGGTGGATGGTGGATGGTGGATGGTGGATGGTGGATGGTGGATGGTGGATGGTCGATGGTCGATGGTAGATGGTAAATGGTGGATGATGGATGGTAAATGGTGGATGGTGGATGGTAAATGGTGGATGGTGGATGGTGGATGGTGGATGGTGGATGGTGGATGGTGGATGGTGGATGGTGGATGGTGGATGGTGGATGGTGGATAGTGGTTGGTGGATGGTGGATGGTGGATGGTGGATGGTGGATGGTGGATGGTGGATGGTGGATGGTGGATGGTGGATGGTGGATGGTGGATGGTGGATGGTGGATGGTGGATGGTGGATGGTGGATGGTGGATGGTTATGGTGGATGGTGGATGGTGGATGGTGGATGGTGGATGGTGGATGGTGGATGGCGGATGGTGGATGGTGGATGGCGGATGGTGGA